>CATKHJ010880726.1:0-13524 GCA_949750685.1 Vernicia montana
TCTCTTATGAAAAATCACAATTCTCTTATATTTTTTCGTAAATAAAATTATTTTTTCATAATTCTTCTTAATTGCAAAAAAATTTAATTTTATAAAAATATAACTTATTTTATACAAAACAATAACTTTAAAAATAAATTCCTAAATTAACGAAAAAATAAAAATAATTTTATTTCATTTCGCTAATTTCATTAATTTCGTAAAGTTAATTAATTAAATTATTCTGTTAATTTCGTAAAATTAATTAATGAAATTATTTCGTTAATTTCGTAAAGTTAATTATCAAAATTATTTTTCTACTTTATTTCGCTAATTTCATAAAGTTAATTTCGTAAAGTTAATTAATAAAATTATTTTTTTATTAATTTAGAAATTTTTTCATAAAGTTATTTTGTACAAAATAAATCATATTTTAATAAAATTAAAATTTTTTTCGCAACTAAGAAGTATTACGAAAAAATAATTTAATTTACGAAAAATATAAGAAAAATTGTGATTTTTCATAAAAAAAAATTATTTTTTTCGTAAAGTAAAACAAAGTAAATTTACTTTATTAAAAACAAAGTAATCATAGAAAATACCATCATAAAATATAAAAATAAACTTAAATTTAAAATTCTTTTACCATTTAATTATAATTGTAAGAAGATTTTATTATGCACACCAAGTCACAGCCTCATACTAAAAAGAAAAAAAAAAATTATTATACAATTAAATTATTGGTTTGTGCTTACACAATTTTAAAAAAAAAAAAAAAACTATGTAACTAGTATTAAATAAGCCATAAACTAAGTAAGAGCTAGATGACTTTTATGCATTTTGAGTGAAATAACCTTGTGAGTTATACAATAAAAGATAATATTCTCTTTTAATAATAATCATTAAATTGGTTAAAACTCTCATAATTTGTTGGTTGGATGGAGGATTCAAACTTGAACACTTCACTTTTTTTTTTTTTTACATTTTTAACGTCAGCTGGTTTGATGATATATATATATATATATATATGCGCACGTATTACACATAATAATATATTTAATGAAAATATATTTAACAAATCATATTTATTTTTAATATTTTAATACTTATATTTAAAGATAAATATAAAAAATATATATATATGATTTTTTAAAAATATAAAATATTCAAAATATTAAAGTGGGAATACCTATATTCTTCCGTTACTGCCCTTATATATATATATATATATATATATATATATATATATATATATATATTAAATAAGTTTAATAAAATTGACCTAAAAAATTAATTATTAAACTAATGAGGCTTTAGGTTATAGTGGTAAAGAAGTTTAAAGTTTATACATTAATTAGAAATAAAGTTTTTATGCATTAGTGATAAGATAAGAAGTAAACGTCATTAATGCTAAAAAAAAAAATAGCAGCTTTTATGCATTAATAGCTGTACATATGTATTTAGCGGTCTTGTGCGATTAAGTTTAATGAAGTTGACCTACAAGCATTTAGCCAATTAGCCTTTGGTACACAGTGGCATGGAAATTTAAAGTTTTTGCATTATTTTTTATGGAGTGATTAAATACACACTAAATATACTCCCTATTAATTTTTAGATAATTTTAAATGATATAATTATGTCTGATATAATAAGAATAATTATATAATTTTTTTACACAACTTATAATGTAAAATAAGAGTAATTATTGTTATTTTTTACTGTATGATATATTTAAATTATATTGATTTGCGTCAATTTTTTTATACAACTTGCATCACCTAATATTGTGATTAATTTTTTTACTTATTAAACTATCATATATCCATATAATTTAACAAGTTACAATGTCTTAATTACTATTAATTGTAAATTATTTTTTAGAATAATTTTTTTTATTAATGTATAAATTTAAATAAATATAATTTTAATATTTATGGTATTGCATTAAAAATTATAAAATTATTTAATAAATATAAAAATTATATAACTAAAAAAATTTAAAATTATAATTCATAAACACAATTAATAATATAATACAGTGAAAATGGAAAAATATATACATATAAAAATATGCTACTAAAATGTAGAAAAAAAACATGAACCAAGAATAGAAGATATTTGTTGAACATTTGTTATAAACTAAAGGTAATTAAATAAACAATAGAATAAAAAAATGTAAAAGTCAGAAATTTTTTATTAAATATAACGTATCGAATATTGATGTCATTTCATTAAGTAAAAAAGAATTTCATTAAGTAGAAAAGAAGAGATTAAATATATTAAATAAAGATTTTTGGAATATATTTAATCATTCCTTATTTTGAAATATATTCTCTCCGTTCCAAATTGATAAGCACAACTAACTTTTCACATGAATTAAGAATTAGAAATTAATTTAATTAAAATCATTAATTTTAAATTTTTTTCTAAAAATATCCTTGCAGTAACTCACAATTCAAAAAAATTAATTTTTTAGAACCCGACTCTTGTATTAGTAGATATTAATTAATGTATTTTTGAAAATATAAATACAACCAATTTAAATAATGAGTTTAACAATACCAATGTTAAATAAATAAAGATATTTTAATAAAATATTATATAAATTACTCTTCTAAAATAAAAATATACCTATAATTTAAGACGTCCATTATAATCTATCAATTTGGGACAGAAGAAATAACTTTTATGCGTTAATAGAATGTGTGATATAAGACTTTTAAAAGGTAGGACTTTTAATATGTAAAAAATGTTATATAATTAATTAATTTTAATGAAGTTGATGTAGAAAAACTAACATTAAGTTAAAAAGGCTTTGATTTATGGGATAACTAGTGCCCTAGGGGCACTGGTTAACCTCATTAATAACGCTATAAATTTTGTATCCTCATATTAATTGAATGATTCTTAAACTCCTCATAAATGAAATGCGTTTACTTTTTCTTTTATTGATACTCCCTCTATTTTTTTTATGTGTCATTTTTTTGTTATTTTACAAAAATTAAGAAATAATTAATTATTTTAAGTTCTAAAAATAAAATGATTAAATTACACTTGTTGATTATAGAGTAATGGATAATATGTGTATTAATTATAGAGTAAATGATAAAAATATAACTGAAAAAAAATTAAAATCTTATTGGTTTTCTAAACTGACAGATATTTTTAAAAAAAAATCTTTTAAAAAATGACAGATAAAAGGAAATGGAGAGAGTAGTATTTTATTTTCTTTTTCTTAGTGCTTAGTTAAAAAGAAGAAAGAAAGAGAGAGGAATAGTCAAATGAGCTTGAATAATCATTTGGCAAAAAAAAAAAAAAAGCCTTGAATAATCACGTTGATGATGATAGTTTGTTTTCAATGGAAAGTCAGAATATGCAATGGGCACAAGAGAAAACTGGTGAGGATCGAGTTCATATAGTAATTATATAAGAGGAAAATTGGTTGATTTTTGTTGAGATTTATGATAGGTTTAATGGCCTCAATGCTCCTGATTATTTGCTTTCTAAGGGAAAAAAAAAAAAAAAAAAAAAAAGAGAAAGAGGAATAAATGAAAAAAAAAATTAAAAATTCAGTTGGAAAAAAAAAAGGACTAACCGCTTGAAAAACAAAACCCTTGATTTAATAGATTTATAGTGGTAAGAAAAAAAAAATCAAAGTTGAAACTTCAGAACCAAGAAGTGCAAGATTATATTTCCACACAGTATAACTTCTATAAATTAATACTCGATTAATTAATAATCTCTCTAAAATAATAAAATATTAATTTAAATAACTAATGAAATTAATTAATAATTTCGATAAATTAATTATCGAAATTATTAATTTAATAACCAATGAAATTAATTAATAATTTCGATAAATTGATAAGATAATAATTTTTTTGAAAAATTTTATATAAGTATGTGGTTCCATTCATATCATAAATTAATAATGTACTGAAAATTACAAATATAATTTCATTACAAATATAATTTCACTATCATATTTTTTTAAAATATGACTCTATTATTATTTGTTTTTTCTTGAAATTCAAATATTGAGTTATCTCATCTTTAATTTTTCTTAATGCACTTAAAAGTTATGGGGTTGAACTCTCAAATTGCAACAAAAAATTATGAAGTGTTGTTGATGCTATGAGTGCTTCTTTGCGCGTAATAGGCTTCAAAGGTGCTATATCATCCTCAGCTTCCTCATTAGCAGGCTCATCAATGATGTTTTTAACAATTTCTTCTAAACTTAAAACCTCTGAACTTGCATTATTTTCACCAGGATAATCCAAAAGATCATTTACCTCCATTTTATCACGGTAACCCAATTCTTTGATTACCATCTCAATGTTTTCTCCATCTAAAGATTCAACTAAGTTTTCTGAAGCAGTGTCTTCTACACAACGAATTTTGCAATGTCGAATGCTTGAACATCTATTGTCCAAGCTGAAATTGCAATATTAATTGCAACTAATTAATATGAATTTTATTTAATCAATAAATAAGTACAATATTAAATATATAATATATATAATGTACATAAATATATTCTATAAATTAATAAATTATTAATTATTTAATAACTCTATAAAGTAATAAATTTTGACGGGTCTCAACATTATTAATTTATAAAAGTTATATTGTATTCAACTTTAGTAAACACAACATATGTTAAAATCAACTTTCTATACAGGAAAATAACTCTGTCTCTTCAGAAACAAACCCTATAAGAAAAGAAGTAACTTGAAAATGAATACACAAGATGGTGTACGCATATTTCGATCCAAAAAAAATAATTACGTATCTTATCTTAATTTAGAAGTTTTAATTATATAGATTTCCCAAAATTGAAAAAATAAAATTACTGAGTAAATTTCATAGAAGTTTATGAAATTAATTTCCTCCTGACACAATGTTAAGATGATCCGCAAGAAATAACAACTTAAAAATTTGCAAGAAATTTGACTTCATTCTAAAGTATAATTTGTTCCTATAGGTTGGCAAATAGAGATTCACCAAAGGGGATCCTCATAACTAAGAAATATCAAAACGGTTTATTCTTGTTTCACAATACAGCAAATAACAAATAAAAGACCTCAGAATATCAAGAAAAGAATTTGTGAATATAACTCCAAAATTTTCCTGTAAAATTCTGATAGCATCAGCATTCAGTCATAATTCTCCAGCTTTGTACCCCAGTAATTGCTTGCTTATACCACCATTCAAGTGAAAAAGAACATGATCTCAAAAATAAGCAAGGTGTCGTGATAACCATTCCCATTCTGTCGAACAAAGGACCTCATGCAAGAGAAGTTGGGATTATCTTTCTGTCACTTCCACTTATTCATTTCTAAGGTTCGACATCTATATTGTGAGCAACAGAGCAAGTGTATGGTACTTGAAGATTGAACCTGGTTCCTCCAACAAAACCTCTACATCTTTACATCAGACAACCGCAAATCAGTTTAAGCTCCCTTTGAAGTTTTTGTGATAACACCAGCCAATCATATATATCCACATCTATGGTATCTTGAAAACTGTCTTCAGTTTGACAACAAGCCTCCACTCATCCACAGACAAATCATCCTATATACATGAAAACACGACCACAATCAAGTATAGTAGATATTAAAATTAAATAAATATAACATTGTAGTATAAGTAAAACTTGATAATTATTACTCAAAAAAAAAACTTACTCGATAATTAGCTTTCAGAATATCAATAGACCTCCTTGAAATATGGCTCATGAGTAAATCATCAATCTCAAAATGTCTGCCAAACATTTTTTGCTGCTCTTCAGAATTTGAGCCGACAATCTGCCCAATCACAAGAAAGGCACCCCAATAAGACCAAATATAATTAAGAGTTGACGTTCATCCAAAAAAGGGGATAATCAACAAAAGCTAAAAAAAATCTGGCATCATACCTTAATGGCTACCTTCTGGCCCTTCTTGGCATAATCAACAGGCTTATGATTATTCTCAATGGAAGCAATTCGGCCAATGTCAATGAATTCTCTATCGGGAACACAAATCGGAGTCCCAACCTGTTAAAAAGGACACCATAACCAATTCAGATATGCATACACTTGCAAAATGGTTTATGTACCAAAGATTTTTCTAGTTTAAATGGACCTAATGATATAAATTGGCATTGGGACAATTTCAAAGAAAGCGTACACAAAAGATCTTAGGCCATCTAGCAGTTAAAAAATTATGAATTCAATGTACAAGGAACAAGAGAACATAAATAAAAAATTCAGAAAACTGCCCAGCTTCACAACTTTTGAGTTCTACATTTTATTTCAAAGAATTTCGTGAGAGAGAATAGATGAGCTAGCCAACACAAATTTATATTGGCATTGGAATTATGCAAACAGTAAAAAAAAAAAAAAAAGAGGGGGCGGGGGTTGGGGGAAGGGCACCCAGTGAAGTAGGAAAGCAACCTTCTTAGTTGCTAACCCAAGGCTAAACACTTATGCCCAACCCTCAAACACTCATCTGACATCTAAGCCAGGCCATAAATTGATACCAGCATTGCATATAAACACTTATGCACACTGATCAAATAGTGGACAGAAAACCAAAACTGAGCCGACATAATACATACCTTGACTATGCCATCAGCAACCTCAACTCCCAAGACAATTGGATCCTTCTTGTTGAAAACGCAATTTGGTAAAATCTTAATAATGCATGGGAAGACTGCTTCATCAGCAGCTTCCTTCTTCTTTTCCTCCTTCAGATTGTCAATATAAGCCTTGAATTGATCAAATAAGTGATAGATGATGTCAGCGATGAAAATCTTCACACCCATTTCATCTGCAAGTTCCCGAGCCTCTTGTGTCACTTTGACATCAAATGCCAAAATAGTGGCATACTCCTTTTTCTTCTCAATCATTACGCTGGCCTTCATAACATCTTTTTTGTGTACTGGGCCTATGCCTATGCCACTAACAGGAATACTCACTGCTGGAGACTTCAAAAACTCCAGCAATGCTTCCAATGACCCAAGGGTAGAAGCCTGGACATACACTCCCTCACCACTCTTGTCAATTCGGCTCATGACTGACCTCATGTCTTCCATTGCTGCTTCTTTGACATCTTCCAAATCATCATCAGGTCCTACTACATATAGACCTGTGCCAGCAATAGCATGCTCGAGGCCCTGCATAAGAATAATAAAAGAGAACAGAAAATCTTTTAATGGGAACAATTCGCAAGTATCAAAAATGCATGGAGCATGTTCCATGAAGATGTACAAAGAGCTACATATTTGCCTGAAATTGGCATGTTATTACTATGCTCCGTAAAACTACAATCACCTGTCCAGTTATCTTGATACCCTGTGCAGCCTTGATTTCTTTATGGTGTATATATGCTCCCTGAAATCAGACAACCATCAAATTACCACTAATTAATTAAAATTACACTTGGATAAATATTCATCCAGATTTATGATACTACCCAACCAATGAAAATTTGTGCGCTCATTTATATACAAATGCCCAACTACTGAAACACAACTTAGAGGACTCCACAAAAGCCAACTACCTTTAAGTTGGTGTGTTTTTAGGTAAAGGATCTCCATAGAATGGATCTTAATTAGATTCAGATGTTAAAAATATATTTACTCAAAGGTAAAGGCAGTAGATTTATGGCTCTTCCTCTATTATGATCCGTAGTTTAGATCCCCAAGATTCAGGTAAATTCAACAACTGAAATCATATGTCAATAAATGGTCCCCTTAATGAGACTGATAATGAGTAATATTCGATTCAGGTTTCACTTCATGTGGGACCCGCAAGGCCAATCACATTCTCCATTTAAACTTAATATTCACAAAAACGAATCCCACAAGCCATTATATATTCTAGAATGTTAGTATTTTACATATGATTCAACGACTAGGCACCTTAAGGAGGGTTTTCCTTTCTCACATGATTCTAATCTCCAAGTTTAACCACTTCCCTGTGCATTCCTCTTGATTCCCTCAATATCCAGCATCTTAGACTCTTCATTGCTGTAACATACCCTCTTACAGATTCTAAAATTAAGACTCTGAACTTGGCAGCACTTCCTTTTGCTAATTTTTCAATATGGATGTTAGCTATTAAACAGTAGCCACATTTTTAAGGGTCAAGTTTTCTTTTAATCTAGTATGAGACAAAGTGGCTCTCCTGGCTTCTTCAGTGGCTTTTCAAGTAGTCTTTAGGAACTATTTAGTATGTTTACTGGGCACTTTATCAAATTTTTTTTTCTTTATTTGTGGATAAGCTTATGATAATAAGCTATCCTGCAAGTTATAATCCTTAATCTTTTGCTTATTCAGATAAGGAAAAATAGAACTCCAATGTGCCACACTGGTTCAAAGATATATGCAAAAATTAAATGCTCTCAACAATATGAATTTTTCATATAAATAACATTTCCTTCATTATTATGAGGAGGAGGGGAGGGAGGGAGAGAGGGAGGGAGGGTTTTGTATCACTAAGGAAATTCCCATATAGTTGCAATTACTTCAAATTTCACACGGTTAGATAAGCTACAAGCATATGTTTTTATAATCATGCAAATTCAGCAATTCTTAAGCAGACCAGTTTATGAGTGTTTCATACATCCAACAAGAGTACCACTATGTAAAAGACACTAAAAAGGAAAAAAAAAATATCATACCTTAACTCGGATTTCCTTCATTGGGTGGGGTGTCAAAAGAGCTCGGATGGTTGTAACAATGGGCCCCTAGAAAGTAACATTTATTAGAAGGACAGAAACAAACATGTCGTCATAATCTTAAAAATGCATAGTGTTTGAGCTTGCCTGCAAGCCACAAACAACAATTTGATCTCCTTCATGAAGGACACCATTGACCAGCACGACATCAATTGTTGTTCCATGACCTTCAATAACCTTGACCTCCAACACCGTACACTGGCATATAGTACCAGACAACAATTAGATATTTGCAGTTTTTTAAAACATTTCATTGATTGAAAGATTGAACAACTTAGAAAGAAACTAAACCTGCACTTCATTGCTAAAGGTAAGCTTATCAACCATGGTCTTCTGAGTCCATTGAACCAGTAACAATAATAAATCAGGAATACCTTCTCCACTAAAAAATGAGCAAAGTATCACATTAGTACATAACCACAAGGGGTAAAAAAGGGAAAGGTACAAATACAAGTGACGTACACCTAATGAGGCTCAGAAAAGGGAAGACCACAGATCAATAACATACCTAATAGCACTTGTAGGTACAATACTGAAAGTTTCTCCCATTTCCCGGTTTTTATAGTATAGTTCAGTATTTAAACCCTGCTCTTTGAACTGAGTTACTATCTGAAACCCAAAGAAAAAAAGAACTACAAAATTTTAATAAGGGAATGCAAATTGACAGAACTCGTAAAGGGGTTAAATGTAAATGACCTGTGTAAGCCTCATATTGAATTCATTTTGTACATCTCTTGACTGTTGCTTCAGTGCCTTCCCTATCGGTGCATTGCGACAAACTTTCCATCCATAGAGTCTGTCCACCTGCAAAAATTGAAAAGATAATAAAACAATTCACCATCAGCAATGGAGGTAGAGCCACAGCTCTTGAAAGAAAGAAATAACTATGTGATGATGATGATGATAAAAACCTCACCTTATTCAATGCAACAATGAATTCTGTATTCCTCATCTTCAAGAGATTGAGTGATTCTATTGTTTGTGGTTCCAAGCCATGCATAATGTCAACAACCAAGATTGCAATATCACACAAACCTGAACCCCTTGACCTTAGATTAGTAAATGACTCATGGCCAGGTGTATCAATAACCAATAGGCCAGGGACCTTCAATTTTGCATCTTCTTTCAACTCCCTGGTTCTCTCTCTGATGTTCTCAGCAGGGAAGTATGTTGCACCAATTTGTTGTGTTATACCCCCAGCCTCACCTTCCTGGACATTAGTCCCTCGGATACAATCCAACAGCTTGGTTTTACCAGTATCAACATGGCCCATAATACAACAAATTGGAGAACGGAGATTTTCTTCACCCTGTTTAGGAGTGGCATCCAAAGGTGGTGTTTTATTTTCTTTTCTCCTATTTTTGTCAGTAATTTCAACCTCAGGCTGCGATTTTTTATTGTCAATATCCAGAGATTTCACTGGTTGTGAGGGAACAGGTATTTTGGCTACAACTGCAGGCTTGACAGCAGCAGGAGGGACTGTAAAATTAAAAACCCAAAAAAAAAAAAAATACAAAATTAACCATCGATCAGAAGCAAAAGGAAATCGAAAAGAAAACAAAAGAATTTTCTAGTCCAAAAGGTAAATTGGAATATGCAACTAACCTGAACCGCGAGGAGCCAGGGCAGCACTCTTTGTCTCTTTCTTTGAGACTGTTTCAGGCTCAGAATCAATCTCCTCATCGTCAAAAGCACCCTTAACATTAAGATTAAGGTCATCCCAGCTCTTAGCATCCCATTCCTCATCATCCTCATCTTCCTCCACCCCATTCTCCTCAGATCCATTAACAACTCCTTGCTCCTCTTCCACATTTAGTGAATCCTCTTCAACCTTCTCTGGTTCCACAGATTCTACGTCAGGCTCAGCATCTTGATGTTCTTGCTCTTTTTCTATAGCTGCTACGTTCTCCTCCACTTTAGCAGAGGCAGCACCATTTGCATGATGATGAGCTGGCTTTGACTTCTTAGTCTGGTACTTGGGCCTTTTTGTTGGCGCACTTTCTTTGTCTAGTGAGGGGATAGTAACACCAGCATTAGAGAGTATTTGATTCCTCATAGCCTCTAATCTGCGTTGTTCTTCCTTCTGTTTTCCTGTTAAGAGTTTACCTTCTTGTTTCTTCTTTAAGAGTTTCTCCTTTTCCCTTTCCTTCTTACGGCGTCTAGCCTCTTCTGCTTGCCTCTCGAGTTCTTCTTGCCTACGCCTTTCCTCTTCTTCCTTCCTCCTCTTCTCCTCTTCTTCCCTAGCCTTCCTATCCTCCATTTCTTTCCGTCTGGCAATTGCCTCTTGCATCTCTCTAACATGCTTGGGCACTTTCTTATCTGCAACTTTACCTTTTGTATCACTCTTCTTCGGCTCATTTATTTCAGCCTTTGCTTCTTCCACTTTTCCTTCCTTACCCTCTGAAGCAGCAGCAGCTGCTGCTGCTTTCTTCTCCTTCTTCTTCTTCTTTTTCTTTGCCGCAGCAGATTCTTCTTTTTCTTCCTCACCTTCCTTCTCACCTGCAGCATCCACTGCTGAAACTAGTTCGGGCTTGATCTTAACACTCTCCTCTTGTGGAGGATGAGGTGCAGAAGGTTTTTCAATAGGTTGCCCTTCACCAAGCTCTGCGAGAATCTTATCCAAATCCTCCTCTTCTTGAGCAGTCCTTCCACTCTTATTCTTCTTCTTCTTCTTGTTCTTTGAAGTTTCTGCAGCCTCTTCACTCTTATTAACCTGAGCATCATTAGCTTCAACAACACTAGGTTGCTGTTCTTCAGCCATATCAGTAACCTCATAAACACTAGTAGCATTTCCCTTCTTCTTAGATGACTTCTTTTTACCTGTAAATGTAATAGCTGCTCCATCTTCATCCTCACCTTCTGCTATATCATCACTAGTTTTAATGGAACCAGAGACAGAAGCCTCTTCATCATTCTCCTCATCAAGCAATGAAGCATCAAACTTATTACCACCCTTCTTGTTAGACTTGGACGACTTCTTCTTCTTACCTGAGAAAGTAATGGCAGCAAAATCAACATCTTCATCGTCATCCTTCTTCTCCTCCTCATCGTCCTCAAAACTAGCTGCTGCTGCAAACACACTACCACCACCCTTCTTGCCACCTTTAGATGACTTCTTTTTCCCAGTAAACTCAATAACTGGCATATCATCATCATTACCACTGTCAGCTTTATCATTCCCTTGTCCTTCATTATCATCATCAAGCGCATCAAAGGCTGCTGCACTAAACATACCTCCTCCACTCTTATTACCCTTCTTTGATGCTTTTTTCTTCCCCGTGAAACTCACAACTGGTTCATCCTCTGTCTCGCTATCTTTATCATCCTTGTCCTCATCATTATCTTCATCACCAAGTAACCCAAAGGCTGATGCTGAAAACACACCGTTACCCCCACTCTTCTTTCCTTTCGACTTCTTCTTCCCCGTAAATTGGGCCTCTTCATCCTCTTCTACATCGTCCATATCCTCATCCTGAGAACCTTTTCGATTCCCCTTTTTGCCCTTCTTCTTCCCAGTAGTAACCACAACCTTCTCCTGAACTGGAGCCTCCTCCGACAACTCCGTACCAATGGAGTACTCATCGTCATCAATCGCTAACTGCTTTTTCTTCGATTTACCGCCACCTTGGGAAACGGCGGGCGGGTTCTCATCGTCACGCACAGTAGGCTTCTTTCGACCCATCGAGAAATTTAGGGTTTAATTCGACGAATTAAAGATTATTCGTAGCAAAACAATTAAAATCTCCTAAAAAACCAATCACAAAATCAATAATCAAAATTAGAAAACATAAAGATTATAAATCTTTTTGAATCAGAACCTATATACATACACAATCAGATCTATAATTATCAAACTAAACTAAAAATATGAATCTGATAATGATCAATAATCGCTCAAATTTACAGATATGATACAAGTAGTAATAGAGAGAAAAATGAAAAGAGAAGAAGAGAGCTTACTTTTGAATCGACGATGAAGAAAATCAGATTGAAATTGAATTGGAGGAATAAAAGTAGATGCTCTGTTATAACGATGGAGGGAAGGTTATTTTTCTCTCTCTACATATATAGAACTGGGAGATGCCACTGTAAGAGCTCAATCCGAAACGAACAGACAGAGAGAGAAAAAGAAGAGATGCGTGTGGTTGCCGGTTATTTTCTTCTAGGGTTCTGTATGGGCTTGTTTGGGCCTGCCCAAGTACCCACCCATTGCGTTTTATTTTGGAATTTTTACACAAAACCTCAAAATATATATATATATAATATTTTCAAATATGTTTTTTATTTTTTTAATACTATAATTTATTAAGTTTTTATTTTAAAAATATACCGCTTTCAAAAATATATTAAAAACATAAGAGAAAATTATAATAAATGAGTTGCTTGATTAACTGAATTTCTAGCAAAAACAAATTATACCGTTAACGAAATCTTTCAATAGATTCACACAATCCAGCACTATCAAACCAAAAAAAGATAAACCAAAGAATAATGCATTTAGTTATAATCAAAGTTATTACCATGCAACCAATAATGCATTTAGTAAAATATGATTGGATTATTCATTTATTGGACTTAATTTTTAATTTATTGATGTAGCATAAATTGAAGAATAATAAATAATTAATTAAATGAAATGATAAAATGATTGACTCTCAATTCAAAACCAATTAATCACTCAAATATATATAATATATAAAGAAGGAAAGCGGAGGAACAGTGCTTTCCAAATTGATTTGGAGGGTAATTTGGTCATTTCCTAAGTAGTGATTTACTTATTTATCCAGGTCCGCCTCAAAATCCTCAAGAAAACGACGTCGTT
>CATKHJ010880924.1:0-11972 GCA_949750685.1 Vernicia montana
TGTCGCCAAGCCGCGCGAGCGCAAAGTAAACTTCTTTTCCTTTTCTTCATTTATTTAATTTATTTTTCTCTCATTGAGATTCTCCTTCTCCCCTTAAGGCTCCTTGCCTAGTTATGTTTAATTAATTAATTAAATTGACTCACCTAGAATAATTAGTTAATTAATTAATCAATCAATCAATCAAAACATGATAAAGTAGTTTGGCTAAATAAACCCCTTCGCGAGAAGGAACAACTGTGTGGGTTCTGATTCCCATTCAAGGGAATAAGAAGGCATGCTTGGTTCAAGCATCAAATCTAATTAAAATAAATCAACTTCTCTCCCATCACCTTCTTTACAAGTTAGGCTTCCCTTTTAGTAATTGCTTGATTTTAGAGATTAGTTTATGGAATGTGTGACTTCCCTAGAACCTATAATAATCTTAACTTCTTTCCTTTTCTTTTGCTTTCTTTATTAAATGTTTGTTTTTCTTTGAATAAAGAATGGATTGTTCATGAAATCTATTTTTAAGCCACTTTTATATCAAATTGTCAAACTTATTTTGTTAAGATACATTGAAAACCTAGTCCTCGAATCCTATTTGGTTTCGAAGTTAGTGAACTTTTTCTTTGGGATAAAATTGGAATCAAATGTGGGTTTTCCTTTAACTTTTTCCCAATTAAAATAAAATTAAGGTGATGACTCTCAAAAATACACTATTCAAATAATAAACCTGAGGGCTTCATCGTGAGTGCAAATCCAAATGAGCATTTTGATTCCCTTTAGCAGATCGGACTGGTGCTCGGATAAGGCCTCATAGTTGGCAACTCCACTTGGGACAAATTTCTTTTTAATAAAAGGAAAATGTACGAGGACTACTAATTGGTTAAAAGAAAAGTTTAGCTTTTTAATATAATTGTAACTTTCATGCATCACTTGTATGGGCTCTTTGCCCTATACCTAGTTCTAGGAAATCAATGGATAGTAAGTAGCATCGAGTGGGTAACCCTTATTGGGTCTATTCGCTGATAATGAAATCATCCACCCTGCGACGAATCCTATGATCCTTTCAAAGGTGTAATGAGCAAGCCCGTACTATTTACGAGGCTCTTTGACTCACATGTGGTTAGGTATATTGCTGCTCTAGTATGACGGGTGCCCTATCCCAACCAACCTTACCTTTTCATGTAAATGAACCTAGAATTTGGACTTTTGGTTGTATATACCATAAATGAAACCTTTGTACATTTGCATACTCATGAAATATTTTCTCCATGCATATCATGTATCTACAATGTACAAAAACATGCATTCATTGTACCTTGGATCGGAGAAGGGTCAATTCCAAGCCCTAAACACACACCTCTGTCCAAACACCTTTACCCATAAATCCTAAACACCTTCACCCATAAACCTTAAACACCATTATCCTAGCCCTTAACCTAAATGCCAAACCTTCAAAATCGAGACATCACCCTAAGCCCAAAAATCTTTGGCCCGTCATACCTTAGGTGATCTTCAAAGCCCGAAAATAGTTGGCCCATAACACCATAAGGAATCCTTTTCCCAGAGTCTGCATGTCCATACACTCATCACCTTTCCATATTCTTACCCATCACTTACCTAATTTCTTTGGTTTGGCTTCAAGGAACAAATGGTTGACTCGGGTCAAATAGCTGACTTGCACACTTTTCTGACTAACCTCTTTAAGAAGCAAGAGGAGAATTTCCTAGTTGCTCTAATGTTGTGTTTGGTTTGGAGAGAAATGGAGAGAAAAGAAAAGACATAGAGATAAATAGGGATGTATTTAACCTATGTTTAAGTTAGATACATCTATATTTCTCTCCATTTCTTTTCTTTTCTTTTCATTTCTCTCCAAGCAAAACAAAGGGTAAGTTCTCAACAGGCCCAGTTCACTGAAAGCCTGAATCGCCAATGGTAGTCCATCATAGAAAAAGTCTAGGGTATGATGAATCAAACTAGTCTCAACCCTAAGTTGGTCCAAACCAACCTTAACACAAACCAAGTTAACCTCACCAATATTGCCTCCACCTTAAACCCAGTAATTGATCTGACAAATAGAGGAAAAGTTGTGGCCAACACTATCCCACCCATGAAAATCCCAAATACCACCACCCACTTTAGCTATTCCTCTCCCTTGAATCCTTTTCAAGGTGAGGAAGTTTCCTCCCACCCAGAAACCAAGATGCTCATGGAGAAGTTTGAAGCTATGGAAAGAGTTTTCAAAAATATCAAAAGGCATGAAGATTTGATTGATGCAGATGCTTTGATTCTCTTTCCAAATGTTAGGGTTCCACCAAAGTTGAAAATGCCAAATATAGATAGATTTAATGGAACTACATGCCCAAAGACTCACTTGAAAATGTACGTTGGGGCAATGAATCCATTTAGGAGTAGACAATGAGCTCATTGCTCAACTATTCCAATAATCCCTAACTAGAGCTATTGTAAAATGATTTTGGATTTGGACAAGAACCAACAAAGGACCTAGGATGACATTTGCAATGCTTTTATTATGCTGTATCATTGCAACATTGAAGTGGATATCACTAGGCATGACTTGGAGACCACCAAGCAGCTTCCAGATGAGGCCTTCTCCAAATTTCTTACAAGGTGAAGAACGAAAGCTGCTCAAATGGTGAACTGACCAACTGAACATGAACAAGTGGACATCCTTGTCAAGAACCTACTCCTACTTTACTAAACCCATTTGTTAACCCAATACCTACCTAACTTCAAAGTTTTGGTTGCAACTATTACAAGGGTTGAGGATTGCATCCAAAGCAAACCATTCCAAGCTAAATTCCTTGCCACCGACCCCCTAGTGATGAAGAACTTGAATCCAACAATTGATATGCCTAACCCACCTTACCTCATCTCACAACCAATCAAAACCCACACAGCATGGCATGAAGGAGCTCAAGCTAAGCTAATCTTGTCTGTCTGAGATTGAAGTCCAAGTCCAAGTCCAAATCTCAAAATCCGAATCTGAGTCTAAGTTCGAGTATGAATCTATCGTCTAGTCTTCTTTTTTCCTTTCTGTGTATTTCCATTGATCATGTTGGTCCTTTTCTTTATCTTGTAATAAATCCTTCTTTAATAATAAAATATTTACATTTTCCTCTAATTATTCTTGCACTTCTCCTTTTATCAGTCTTATTTAAATCTAAAGTGGATGAGCAAAAAAAAAAAAAAAAAAAAAGAGAAAGAAAGCAATGACCTAAAACATGGTGGAATGATTTCTAGTTCAAGTGCTAAATTTATTGATTCAATGTCATAGTTTGAATTCATGTCAAAATCATTCTTCTTAAGTGCATACTTTTCAGGTCATCACTCTTCCCAACCTTAGTATCATCCTTCTTCGTGTCAATACATTTCTTAGCTAAAGCAACTAAGTTGCTCTTATCCCTCATCAAGGGCACATCTTCCACATCGTCTTTTGTCAATCCGTCAAGTCTCAAGCAACTAAAATCATCTTTTGTCAATCTTTAACGTTTCTTAGATCAAATAGCTAAAATCACCTTCTGTCAATCCATCACGTTTCCTAGCTCAACAATTGAAGTCATCTTCTATCAATCTGCTAAATCAACTAAGTTGCCCTTATCCATCATCATGGGCACATCGTCCAAGTCATCATCCTATGAGTTATAATCTCAAACAACCCGTCTCTTCATTCTTAAGGGTTTATCCTTCTAAGCATTGTCTACTGTGTCAGTCCTATTTGAGTTTAGTCAACAAAGTGTCACCCGAGAGTCTCGTCACCCCAAAAGCCATTCCAATCTCAGATAATAAGATAACTTTTCTTATCTTTTTCATGAGTCATGCTACAGTAGCAAAATCATATAAACTCCCCGAAACCTTTCAACTTATTATCCATAAAGACCAAGCCTATTGGCAAAACCAAAATCTTAAGTCTCCCAAGACCTATCATCCTTGAAATCCAATTTCCTTGGAAAACCCAAAGTCAAATCATGTCTCTCAAGACCTATCATCCTTGAAGCTTAGTTTCCTTGACAAAACTAAAGTCAAATCATGTCTCTCAAGACCTATCATTATTGAAGGCCAATTTCCTTAGTAAAACCAAAATCTTATGTCTTCCAGGACCTATCATCCTTAAAGTTTGGTTCCTTTGGCAAAACCAAAATCAAATCTCTCAGAACTTATCATCCTTGAGGCTCAAGTTGATCAAAAGGGGTCCGAACCATTCAAATCCCATAAGCCATCCTTTAAAGTCTAAGACCAAAGTTAACACAACCTTTCTAGAGGATCAAACCATCAAGCTTGCAAACCATCCCTAGTTGCCAAATCCTCCTTTAAACCCTAAACTTGTTTTAGAGGGCAAAACATCCACCCATGGGCTGCACAAGGCGAATCCATAAAACTCCTTGCAGTCAAAACTTCTAAAACCATACTTGAAGTAAAGCCAACCATCTATCTGAAAGGCCAATCATCCTTTACCAATGAAGCCCAAACCAATAAAATTTCTTTAAAGCCTTCCAAATGTTAGTGATCTGAGAAAAATCTAGTCAATCATTTCCCACAAACGGCACCAATTTGATCAGAGCTAGATCATGATGAAGGTTTGGGTTGGATCCTTCTCGTGTGGACTTGCTTTGTTAGGCCTGCAAGAAGAACAACAACGTCAAGAAGGCCAGGCCTTATGCCTGGCAAAGACTCTCCGACGTTCAAGTCAATGATGAGCTCGTGTACAGGCCAAACCTAACCTAGCCTTCTAGAATGATCTCCTCCATGGCCAAACCTAACTTAGCCTTCCACAATGACCTCCTCCAAGGCCAAACCTGACCTAACCTTCCAAAATGATCTCCTCCAAGGCCAAACCTGACCTAGCCTTCTAGGAAGATCTCCTCCAAGGCCAAACCTAACATAACCTCTTAAAAATAACCTCCTAATGACCAAGCCTTCCAACATGACCTTCATACCCGACTTAAATCGAGTACTTGCAGCATTTTACCATCTCCAAGCCAATGAACCCAAGGCCAAACAGAGTGCCCAAGTCATCTTCCTTCCAATTAATCACCCCTCCAAAGTGAGGGCACCTTCATCTTAAAAGATCAACGCCTCAGTACCATGGCGATTTAGGTTGACTTTTCACTGGTTCAAGGTATCAGTTCATAAGTAAATTTAGCATTTTGCATCAGACTTAGGATACATTTTAGAATCCAAACTCTGGAAATATGTAGGCCCCGTAAGACAAACCTTCGATGGTCAAAAGTGCAAAACTCCAGTTATTATGTAAGAACGCATCGCCAAGACATACTAGCATCGATCAAAATCGCTGAGACATACTAGCGTTGATCAATCTTTCCTCAGACATCACCGAGACATACAGGCATCAATCAATCTCTCTTCAGAATCACCGAGACATACTGACATCAATCAATCTCTCTTCAGAATCGTCGAGACATACTGATGTTAATCAAAATCGTCGAGACATATGGGCGTCGATCAATCTCTCTTTAGACATCACCGAGACATACTAGCATCAATCAAAATCATCTACATAAACTAGCATAGATTAATCTCTCCTCAGACATCGTTGAGACATACTGGAATCAATCAAAATCATCGAGACATACTTGCATCAGTCAAAATCGTTGAGACATACTAGCATCAATTAATCTCTCCTCAGAATTGCCAAGACATACTGGCATCAATCAAAATCACCGAGACATACTGGCATCGATCAATCTCTCCTTATAATTGCCGTGACACACTGGCCAATTCTAAAATCCAAAATCCTTCAAAACTTCACCCAAACATGTCTAAATACTCACTTACACATCAATCTAGTTCCCTTTTCCATCCTCTTTTATCTTGAAATCACCTACACCCGTCACCCAAAAATATCTAAATACTCACCTAAACATCAAGTTGGTTCTTTTTCTCATCTTCCTTATCAATCATGTCCTTCACCTATGAGTGTCTAAACACTCACCTAGACATCAAGCTGGTTGCTTTTCCCATCTTCCTTATCAATCATGTCCTTTAACAAAAAGTGTCTAAACACTCACCTTGATATCAAGGTGGTTTCTTTTATCATCTTCCTTCACCCAGAAGTGTATAAACACTCACCTAAAAATCAAGCTGGTTCCTTTTCTCGTCTTCCTTATCAATCAAATATCTCACCTAAACATGTCCAAACACTAACCTCGACATCACTTTGGTTCCTTTTACCATCCCTTTTCTCAGGTTTACTATCATTAAAATTGCCTTACAACTAAGACAATACTGATGATGGGGCAATTATGAACCCTTAATTTACACCCTTTGAGGCAAATATATAGACTCAGTAAGATAAACCTCCGGTGGTTGAAATTTCCAATATCCATCACCCTTTGAACCACCCTCAGATCATCCGAGACTGAATACAAAGCATAACGCAATTGGAATCGCTGAAAATGGGCAAGAAACGATAAAAAAGGGCCAAAATAGTGCAACCGGACTAAATCGAGCCTAGCTACCACAGACCCCTCTGCAGTTGCCGCATAGCCCTCTATGGTTGCTGCAGGGCCTTCTGTTGTTGCTGTAAAGGCTGCTACGAGAATATGATTTTTTCTACTTTTTTCACTTATCCTGCATCTGAAAAACACAGTTTTGACCCCAACCTTCACCTTATATAAAGGAGACCTCAAATTAAGCATTCCTCAACTTTTGGTGAGCTTGATAAGCCTTTGCATCAAGCAAACTTATCCCTTAGCTTGGTTCGTCAAGGAATGAGCCCCTGAGTCTTAAAGCTTTATTTTCTTTTTATTTTCTTTTGCTTTGCTTTGCAAAGTATTCAAAGGCTTTTCGCCCCTCCATCTGAGGCAAGCCCCCACTGTCCGAAGTAAGTCCATCGCCATTCGAGGCAAGCTCCATCCTCCCATCCCCAAGTCGCACTAGCGCAAGATAAGCTTCTTTTCATTTTCTTCATTTATTTAATTTATTTTTCCCTCCTTGTGATTATCCATCTCTCCCTAAGGCTCCTTGCCTACTTTTATTTATTCAATTAATTAAATTAACTGACCTAGGATATTTAGTTAATTAATTAAACCATCCTCACTCTCTAATCAATCAATCAAAACATGATAAAGTGATTTGGCTAAATAAACCCTTTCGCGAAAAGGAAGAACTGCGTGAGTTTTAATTTCCATTCAAAGGGATATGCAAGCATGCTTGGTTCAAGTGTCAAATTCAATTAAAATAAATCAACTTCTCCCCCATCACCTTCCTCACTAGTTAGGCTTCCCTTTTAGTACTTGCTTGATTTTAGAGATTAGTTTGGGGAATGTCTGACTTTCCTATAACTCATAAAGGCTAAAAGAATTATCCTCTAAATTGGGTTTACGTGTAATCTTAATATCTTTCCTTTTCTTTTGCTTTCTTTATTAAATGTTTAATTTTCTTTGAATAAAGAATGGATTGCTCATGCATCTTTTATAAAATGTTCAAGCATCTTGTAAACTGTTGATGAAATCTATTTTTAAATCACTTTTATATTAAATTGCCAAACTTATTTTATTAAGATAAACAAAAAATCTAGTCTCCGAATCCTCTTTGATTTCGAAGTTAATGAACTTTACCTTTGTGATAAATTGGAGTCAAATTTGGATTTTTCCTTAACTTTTTTCCAATTAAAATAAAATTAAGGTGGTGACTCTAAAAAATGCACTTTTCAAATAATAAGCCTGAGGGCTTCATCATGAGTTTAAACCCAAATGAGCATTTTGATTCCTTTTAGCGAATCGGATCGGTACTCGGGCAAGGCCTCACACACACTAGAGACATTCGCTAACCCTCCAACAACACTCGTACACCAGCCAATGCCGTGCGTGAACCAACTTATAGCGAGGAACCTCAACAGGTCTAGCAGTGTCAGCAGCAGCACCAATGCCAAGCCCAGCTGCATCCTCGTTGCCAATCTCACCGCCATCAAGCCTTCCATCACCGGTGACTCTTCTTCATTACCAGTGACCAAAAACCCAGCAGCTCCATTTGAGTTATTTCCCAAAGTTTTCATAAGGATAAATTTCTTTAAAAAGGATATTTATTCAAAGCCCACTTTTGCAAATGTTAATTGGAATTTCCATTTTTTATTTTTGTATAAGATAATGGCTATGGTAATTTTTGCCTTGATTTTTGAGGAACATGTGAGATAGATTTTTGGCTTTATTTTATTGGAAAATAAATTGAGATGAAATTTGCATTAGATCCTTGCACATTTCTTCATTCCAGTCTTTGTTTTCCTTAGATCCTTACATTCTACCCTATGTTGGACTCTCTTTCTTTTAGACTTCTATCTTTAGCAAAATAAGAAACATAGAGAAATAAACCAAGACTAATAACTAAAACTTAAAAAGTGGCCATCAGGCCTACCTTTCATTGATTTTCCAAAAATGGCTTGGTAGCCAACTTACATAATAGTAGATAAAAAACTAGAAATGAACAAAAATGAAACAAAGGGCCATATGATTTGGCCTTGCACTAAAAATAATATTTACAAAGGACCAAAAATAAATAACCTAAGAACTACTATTTTGGGTCGTGGGGTCGGCTAGGATACTTAGCATATACTTTTTCCATCATTTCCCACCTAGTGGGACATTAGAGGAAAAATGATTTTCATTTATAAGGATAGCCTCTTTCTTTTTAGGGAACTTTAGAATTCCCTTATTAATTATGTTATGCATTAAGTTCCTAAATAACCAGAATGAGTTAGTTGAATGATTGTAAGAATTATGATACTTACAATAATCTTTCTCTTTCAAGTCCTCATTTGATGGAAACTTATGATCTGTAGGGAGTTTTATGAATTGTTCCTTCAATAAGAAATCAAAAATCTCATCTATCTTAAATACTTCAAAAGTATATTGAAAAGTAAAATTTGTTGCCTGAGATTTCTTCCATGTTTCAGGAATTTTCTTGATCAAAGGTGGACAAACACATATCCTAGTAGTGGACATGTCTGCTACTACAATCTCAGAAGTATTAATTTTTTGAAAATAGTTTTCCATGGTACTCCTTTTCTTATGGTTTTCCTCCTTTAACAATTCTTCAGACTTAGTGACTTTGGTAGCCAGATCATAAAAATCTCTAAACTCCATGCCTTGAAACTTCTTTCTAAGTTCAATATCAAGACCTCCTTTGGGCCATTTTCACAAACTTTGTTTCTGGTAGAAAGATTTTGCATCAGTTTCTCATCTTTTTAAATCTTGCAATGAACAGATCTACACTTTCCCCTCGCCCTTTGAGTAATCCTTGATAGCTCAGCTACATATCTCTAGTTCTGCCATAAAGAATTGGGTATGAAACTGTCTCTCCATTTACTGTTAGGTTAGTATTGAATTTCTAGGAAGAGTAGCATACCAAGTAAAAACAGTACCAATTAGGGAGTTAGGAAATAATCTCAACTTAAAGTTAGCAAAGTTCTCATAATTAGCAAACTCACCACATTGAATTCTAAATGATATAGCCATCAATAATTATATGTTCCTCATAAGCAAATTATACAATATACCTTAGTCAACTCAAAAGTAAAAATGTCTTTAGAGGTTTTTGAATAAAAAGCCAGGATATAGATGTCAGACGATGCACCAAGGCATCCAAGCTAAGCTGGCACACCTATAGCACCAATATCATTCAACTGCAAACTGAATATTATTAAAGATTAAATAAAAGAATACAAAAGGAAAAAATGTAATTACAACCACTGAGGGAAAGAAAATGAGAAATAGCTAAAAAAATCTAAAATTCTTACGATGACAAAAATCATGAAAAATAAGGTCACTGCAAAAAGAAGGGAATGTGGTCCACCATCGAGCAAAATCCAAACTTATGCCGTTAGAAGCCAGTTTATCTGCTACCTTGTTTCCCTCTCTATAAATATGAGAAATTACATACTGGGAATTCTTAAGGATCTTAATACAGCTTGCCCATTCAGCCAAAAGGTACCATGGCACATCAAAGGAGAGATTACGAATTAAGTGAACCACATATGCCAAGTCACATTCTATCCAAAGTGGGAACCACTTATAGTCACGAGCCTTTGCAATTGCATACATTACTGCTTGCAACTCTGGTTCATAGGCAAAGCAACTGCCTAATGGAAAAAGCAAATGCACCGTGAACAAAACCACGTGTATTCCAGAACACCCCTCTTGCACTTGCTGATCCTGTGTTCCCCTAGCACTTCCATCAGTGTTAACTTTCATCCAGTTCAATGGAGGAGCATGCTAAGTTACACTTATAATCTTCAGAGCTTTTGGCAAAATGGAAGTTACATTCAACTTTTTAAGGATGATAAGATTTTACTGACAATTGCACAGAATGCCTTTCCTAAATAAATCACATTCAACAATACCATTCCAAATACAATGAAGGGAAAAATGAATATTTGGTTTATAATTGTCAAACATCACAAAATTTCACATTCTCCAAATTGCCCAAATAGCCGTCAGAATCGAATTCCGCCATATAGCTTTCACCTGGGAACTAAAAGAAAATGCCTGTCATGACCCAATTTCTGAGCCACGAGGGTCCTAGGGTATGGGTAAGCCTAAAGCCACCAAAAACTCGTAGAACCCATACATGCTATTAATCCACAATGGTATCATACAACTAACCGGCAATAACATACAATCGCATCACATCCCCAGAATCTCAACCTGATATCACATCAATTATTCAAGTTTTTATACACATCTATTGATACTTATACTCATAATATATATCTTATCATATACAATTATTACTTAATATTACTTGTATACATATATATCTTAGTTACACACATGGAGCTCTAAACACTTCTACAAATATACAAATATGAGCATACAAATAAGAATTTAAAACCTTCACATGCAAGCCCTCAAGAGTAGCATTATCACTTAAGGATCTCCTTGAATCTCATACATAATCTTCTAAATCTTTCACATATTTTGCCTTTAGAACATATATATCTCTTGTCATGATTTGTTAATTTTCCTGAAAAACAAATAATCACTACTAATGAGAAACAAATCTCAATGAGTGAAGAATATATTGCCATAAACTGTGTGGCTTAGTATTCAACGTTAGCTTGCAATAACAATAATGACTCATACATACACTTGAAACAAATGAAAACAAATAGGATTTTGACATGAATACGTAGAGGCAATTGAATGATTTGACGTGTACAAGTTAACTTGTAAGCAATGAATAAATAACATGTATGGCAATGAATACTCAACAACACGTATAGGAACAATAAATTTCTCATAATAGGTGAAAGTAAAGAATGTGGCAAAAAACTCATTAACATGAATTCACTTGTCCATACCTATAATATGCTCTAAGTACGTACCTTCCTTAGATTCTTTTTATTTATTTATTCTCATGTATACTTTATTAACTTCACTTATATACTTCTAATAAACTCTTGCTATTACTATTCTCCAAATCACACATATATAATTAAACTTTTCATGTTTATGATCCCTTAATAAAATCATATACATAATTAACTAAATCATTAATACACCAAAATCATACTTGTATATTTTCAAAACTTAAACACTCATTACACTCTTACTACTATATGATGCTTCAATTCTTAATACACATTCCCCTTGATAGTATATCTCCAAATGTAATATCACTTAATTTTATATAAATATCATTTACGTCAATTCATTATTATAGTCCACATTAGATCCTTGTACATTTCTCTTACCACATAGTGCCCTTAATATACTAACTTATCATTTTTATCAAAACCATATATTTCCTTACTTATTATATTTACTTATTATTACTCTCATTCCTCATAACTATATAAATATATCACCACTAATCATATTTAATTCATAGCATTTTCGCCCATATTCATAAGCAATTTTAATAGTTAAATTTACTTTATACACTTTATAGTCAAATCATCTCATGATTTCTAAATAAACTTCATATACACAAGTTAAATCATCACATTATTT
>CATKHJ010880944.1:0-13163 GCA_949750685.1 Vernicia montana
TTAATTAACTAACAACCTAGATAAATCAATTTAATTAACTAACTAAGAAAAATAAAATAAATAAATAAATAAAATGAAAAGAGAAAGGAAAAGAAGCTTACCTTGCGCTTGAGCGACTTTGGGACGGCGGAGACTTGTCTCGGTCGGCGGCGGACTTGCCTCGGACAGCTTGCCTCGGATGGCGGGGAACTTTTGACTCGGCGGGTCTACTTGGGAAGTCACAACCCAATCTCGCTTTGTAAAGCAAGTAGCAATAGCAAAGCAAGAAATAAAAGAAACTGGAGAGCTCATTCTTTTCGGACCAAGCTTAGGGGGATAGCTCACTTGATACAAAGGCTAATTAAGCAAGACAAAGGATGTATGAGTAAGCTATGAGTATGGAAATGAGCTGGGGGGGTCTCATTTATATATGGAGAAGGTTGGAGGTTGAAAACACAAAGTTTCGATGTGGGATTTGGAGTTCTGATGCTCAAAACCGCACACGGAGGTTCTGGGACTGTACACAGAGCTTCTAGGACCGCACAGGAGCTATTGTGACTACATAGATGCATTAGTGACTGCATAGAGGCAATTTTGAACCTCACACAGGTTGTGCGGAACCACACAGCCCTTGTGCGATCACCAAAGTGGCCTATGCGGTCACTGGTTGTCCGGTTTCGCCGATTTTCGCCGTTTTGACCCGTTTCAACTCCGTTTTTCGCAATTCCAGTTGCGTTGTGCTCCGTATTTAATCCCGGATAATCTAAGGATGATTTATAGGTTTAAGGGATGGGTCCCAGGTCCCGAGTCTTGGATTCTAGATTTTTAGAATTTTGGCGGTTTTTGGCGATTTCGGCTTTCGGAGGTCTATTTACCAAGCCTAGGTGCCTCTAGGGTTCAAATGCATACTGGAGGGTGTAAAATTAAGGGTTCACAGAAGACCACCACATTGTAGTGTCATAATTAACAGCCTTAACCGAGAGAATATCAGCAGTTGCATTGTCCTCTAGAAAAATATGAGATGCCACGAAATTCATTTTAGCTATCAAAAAAAGGTAGATTTGCCAGGCCGCCCTCCACTTCTATGGAACGTCAATGGATTGATTATGCAACAAAGATACCACATATGTAGAGTCATTTTCTAACCAGAGACTATGCCAACCCAAACACCAAGCTTCCTTGACACCAATTATGTCTGTTGCAATCTCATCCTCAAAAGCATAACACACACCTAAAGGGGAAGCAAAACATCAATGCAAAAAACCACGACTATTACGAAAAATCCCTCCCACACCTGCCCTTCCAAGAGCTTCATTGGTTGCACCATTAGTATTTAACTTAATCCAACTAGGCAACGGAGGAAACCATCGAACCTCTATAATCTTCAGAGCCTTACTGAATCTAGGAGCAATGCCCAAAGTACGAAGGATTTGATATTCATTCCAGGAATTCTTGGTTAAACCAGAAGAAAGCCCTTCAGACTCCTTAATGCAACACCATATTGTATGCAGAGTACGGTGAATATATGGTTGGGAGTCTTGAAAAATCACATTGTTTTTACTAAACCAGATAGCCCAAAAGCTCAAAACTATAGCAATGTTGAGAAGAGAAGATATTTGAGATCCGAAAACATACCTTCGTGCCGAAATAAAAAAGGTGATGGGACTACTTCTATCAAGGGCAATTTTACATGAAATTTAAAACAAACATAAAACATAATTAAAAAAAAAAAGACTAAGGTGACAACACTTGTTGTCATAGTTGATTCATGCCACAACTTCAAAATTGTGTGTTTTCTGCTGCTTGGAGTTGGATTATTGTGCAATGGATTGGCATATTGATTATCCAAAGAATAAATTGGAGTAGAAATAATTTTGATTTAGGTAATAATGATATCTCATATTGAGTTTAATTTTCAATAATCAATTATTGAGAAATGAATATTTATGAAATTAAACATAGCAGTTATGTAAATTAAAACTTGAACAAGAACAACAAGAGATTTATACTCATGAATTTCACAACATATTAATTTTTATATTGTTCTAGATTTCACTTGTTGAAGTCAAAGGCCTCTTGAATCCATCTTGCAATTTGATACCTATATCAATTATTTGATGATTTTCAGGATTCAAAATGTTTTATTTGTTGAATTTATTGAACTGACAATGGCAATTCCATTTTACTTGATGAGACCTTTACAAGTATTATGGAAAGTGGATGTCCTTAGATCCTACACTTGTAAAATGCATATTATAGTAGCATGTGATATTTCTAGGAGAAATGCAATGCCTTTTCCACTAAAATTTCAAAAGATTTTTTTTGCAGTCATTAGTTTATTTTTCTCTAATTTTTAAGCTCTCAAGCTGTTAATGGAGCAAATTAAGTTGTGAACCCTCAATTTCGCACCCTTAAGATGTTGCCGCAGCTTGACACCTACTAAATTTAGTGCGCTACGCAAAGCCAGTACAGCGATCCTGCTAGCAGTTATGTCAAGAAATTAGAGTCGACACGTCGAGTTGAAAACTCGAGAGAGCAATTCAGGTAGAAGTTAGAGCTAAAATAAAAAAAAATAAAAAAAAGATGTATCATTCAAATTGGATTATATCAAGAGTCATGTCAAGATCCATCTGTCATATTCAAAATAAAAAATGAGTAATGTGTCCTATCTCGTTTTCTTCCTAAAGCAGTCAAACAACTTTACCATTCTCGGAGTCATCTTCCTTTATGTCAATCATTTCTTTCATTGAAGATGAATAAAGTGTTCAAAGTCAAATCGTCGCAAATAAAATTCTCCCTTACGTATCATTAGGGGCACATTTTTTTTGGGGTCATTCCCATCCTTTTGAGTCATTTTCGGTTAGTCAATCATCCCTTATCAAGGGCATGATCTCTAAGTCGTATCTTCCTATCAAAGTGCTCAAGTCACCAAAAGACCCAAACCATTTGACTCCCCTTCATTCCTAAAAGTCCATCCCGACCTCTATGCCAATCTTGTTGAATCCTAAAAGCATTATCCCCAAGAGTCTTCCTAGCCCAGATAATGCTTTCTTTCGTTTCCATTAGCCATAGTAACAAAACTACAAAGCTAAAGCTCCTTGGCAGAACCAGAACCAATTAAACCTCTCTCAAAATTCGCATCACCCAAGCCATTTGTGGAAAGCCTACCTCTCATTTCCAAAGCCCTAACTCATTGATGAAACCAAGCCACCCAAAAAGTCCCATCGTAGATCAAAATCAAAGCATATCCCTCTCACTATTCAAAAAGAGTCCAATCTTCAAAACCCAAGACCTAGGTTGCCTAACAGATACATCAATCTCCTTAAATCAAAATCAACCAAATCTATTCTCTAAGGGTTCTCCACCTGATCAGCCGAGTCAAAAGGGTTCACCTGATTGATTAAATCTTATTTCTCGAGCTGACTCGCCATAGGTCGAGGCTATCTCCTCTTTTCAGAACTCATCGAGCCTACTTGCCATAGGTCGAGGCTCTCTTATTACCAGAATCTTTTCAAAATCTTTCGAGCCGACTCGCCTTAGGTTGAGGCTCTCCCCTTACCAGAATCTTTTCAAAATCTCTCGAGCCGACTTGCCATAAGTCGAGGCTCCTTACCAGAATCTTTTCAAAATCTCTCGAGTCGACTTGCCTTAGGTTGAGGCTCTCCCCTTACTAGAATCTTTTCAAAATCTCTCGAGCTGACTTGCCTTAAGTCGAGGCTCTCCCCTTACCAGAATCTTTTCCAAATCTCTTGAGCCGACTCGCCATAGTTCGAGGTTCTCTTTTCTATCCTCCTTTGTCTTGAAATCACCCATACCCGTCACTCAGAAATGTCTAAACACTCATCTAGACATTAAGCTGATTCCTTTTTCCATCTTCCTAAAATCACCTTTCAAATAACCAATCATTGGTTCAAGGTATCTAGTTTGCATAAAAACTTTTCTGCTTAAGGTCTAGATTACCCATCATGGTCATCACTCAGAAATATCACAGATTTGTCAGACCTTTCTAAGACAGCTTTAGGAACCCACCAAAGAATCATTTCGCAACCTATAAGCCACTTTGTTCCAAGATCATTACATGCAAATTGCATTCATAACATACACAGAGCAAAACAGTGAATCTACCTTCTTGTATCCATACATTCATATGCTATATGCATCATCACAGATCATCCATAGTATAGAGTTCATGAATCCCAAAACATGCATACATAAACATGCACAAATAGACATGCATATGTGATCATCCGCAGTCATACACCATCATGCATTCTTATCTTCAAACAATTCCAAGATAGCCTTTAAGACTCATGTCTTTCAATCAACTGACAACCTTTGCACATAACAAGGTATCCCCTTTTCAGACAACCTTTACACAATCTTTGTACGGAGCAGGGTCTTCCACTCGATCAACCAATTTAAAAAAGATCCTCCACCTGATCGATTAAATCAAAATCTCTCGAGCCGACTCGACATAGGCCGAGACTCTCCTCTTACCAAAGTCTTTTCAAAAACCTCTTGAGCCAAATCGCCATAGGCCGAGGCTCTCACCTTTTTTATCCCAATCATTCAAAATCTCTCAAAGATACCGGAAACATCATCCTTTATCAGTCATTCCACCCATAAATGTCTAGAAATTGTCACCTAGATATCATTGTGGTTCCTTTTCCCGTCTCTCTATCAAAATTCTTCAAAATTTCACCCAGAAAATGTCTAAAAAATGATTACCTAGACATCCCTATGGTCCATTCTCCCATCCAAGTAAGCCCCATCCTTCACCCAAAAATATATAGCCACTAGCTTATATATCCCTTTGGTTCTTTTTTTACGCTCCCATTTATCAGTTAGTCTCCACCCATAAATGTTTATGAGCGATTGCTTAAACATCGTTATGGTCCATTATCCCGCCTATTTATCAAAGTCAATCACATTCTCCACCCATAAATGTTTAGAAACAATTGCTTAAACATCCATGTGGTTCCTTTTACCATCTTTCTTTTCGACCATATCTCTCTCACCCATACATGTCCAAGCATTGACCTAGACATCACTTTGGTTCCTTGTACCATCCCTTCTCCCGGTTCACTATCATCAAAATCGCCTTACAGACAAGACAATTTTGATGAGGGGGCAATTGTAAACCCTCAATTTTGCACCCTTAAGATATTGCTGTAACTTGACACCTGCTAAATTTAGTGCGCTATGCAGAGCTGGTACGACGGTCCCGTTAGCCAGTTAGCGGGCAGGGGTCAAGGAGGCAATGCCCCCGGAGCAAAAATTGGCTTTCAGACATCATACTGCAAGGATAATTAATTTCGGATCCACCACCACTGACCAGTAATTTTTCAGACTCTAGAAAACTGACCTGAAAGCCTTGAAAAACTAAGCCGGAAGACGGGAAGACCTGAAAATCAAGCTGCCACGCAGACGTGGGCGAGGCAGGCCTGCAGATCCGCGAGACAGTCTCGCGGCCGCCGCAAAGGCCAATCTGAAGAGTCTGCACTGACGCGCCTGACATGAGTCGTACTAACGCGTGTCAGTCATGTCAGTACGATAGGTCAACGACCACCGAATGGGCTGACGGATCTACCAGCCTCACCGGTGGATCCGCAGGCCCATTTAGAGGCTATTTGCGAATCTCTGCTGCGGATCCGCGCAAACCTGACGCGGATCCTCAGCTAGTCCTGGCGGCTAGTCCCCTGTGCGAGGAAATTTTAATTTTGCCCATGTTCCAGCTTACTTTTTCATCCCTTTTTAGTATTTTCACCTCATTTTTATTTCCTATAAATACTCCCTCTATTTCTCATTTCAAAATATACCATGAGCTAGTATTGAATTTTCTACTACTCTCTCTCTCTCTCTTTCTAATTAATTAAACTCTCTTTGATTTTAATTAATTAATTTTAATTTAGTTTCTACTCAATTTGGTTAAATAATCACTTTAATTAATTAATCATTTTAATTAATTAAAAATTGGGTAATTAAGTAATCAATCCTTTTAAATTAATCTCTTTTAAGGTTAATTTAATCCAATCTACTTCTTTGAAACGGAACTCCGATCCGGTAAAACCATCCACCCATCACATATTCCTAAAAAGAAAATATAATCTCTTACCCTCACTCAAACCTCAAATCAAATCAATCCAATCAATCCCAAAACCCCTTAACCTTACCGTGGAATGAACTACATGAGTTTTAATCCCCATTCAATAAGATACGTAGGCACGCTTGGAATCTAAATCCAAACCCCAAATCCAAATTTCAATTAATCCCCTTCCCCTTTTATTTTAATTTGTGCTCTCTTGTAAATTTTAATTATTGCAATTAGTTAATTATTATTAAGGAGCGATTTTGTGGTTCTCTTAGAATTCATAAGGATTAGAGAAAACACTATCCTTAGTTTGTAAATGTTTTTCAATTACTTGCTCTTTTTTTCCATGCATTCATAATTATGTCATACTCATGCACTTTAAATTGCAATTAACACTCGTCATTCATGAAATTAATTTTTAAAGTCAAATCAAGCTTAGAAGCTAAATTTAGATTATTTAAAACGAAAAAACCTGGTCTTCGAACTCAGCTTGGTTCGAAAGCTAATGACTTTATCCTTAGGTAAATTAATCAAGAATTAATGAATTTGAGTCAATTTGAGTTTTTCCTTAATTTCTCCATTTAAATAAATTAGAGTGGTGACTTCCAAATCCTTTTCAAAAATCAAATCAATTTTCCGAACGATAGTCGTTCTAATCGTGAGCACCGAAACTCGTACCTAAACCTCTCTTAAAAATTGCTCACCTTTCCTTAAGGCATTTTTCCTGAGCAAGGGGGGCCGTTCGAGCGAGGCCTCACATAAGTTTATGTTGGACTAAATGCTAACTTGTTTTTTGTGATTGAAGAGATTGAGTTGTGGTAGAAATCAACCCTTGGGGAATTTAGTTGTCATTTAGACTGCATAACTTTAATTTTCAAATATGTGCCTCTCATCATTCTCTCATTGTTTGGTTCATATAAAGAACCATCTAAACTTCATCTGCAAATGTAGATCACACTTCACATTTAGTCAACAAGATTGCATTATTACCACCAATATGATTGTATTATGACTTCAATAATGTATTGATCGACAACATGCATAGACTGTCTAGTTTATATAAAATCAAGGCTGTCAAGATTCTACTTGCTCTCAGACGCCAAGCATCCTGATGAGAGTTGTTCAATGTGATCGTTCTTGTCTATGTAATGAATGTAGCTGCATTCCCCTCAGGGATGTAAATATTTTATTGGCTTCTGAACATGCAAGCAAAACAGGAAACAACTCTATCAGGTACCATTCTTAAATTATTACTTATTTTGATTATCTTAATAGCATTATTGCATTCATGGACTCAATCTCAATATTATATAATTTGATGGTTGGAATATTATAATCATTAATTATTAATTTCTTTAATCACAACACAACAATGATAAGACATTGCTAGTTAGGATTGTTGCAAAACTCAGAACATGACAGCCAATTTAGATCAAAATCAAGAAGATGATATTATTTATGTTCTGCTTCTATTCTATATATAAGAGGTTCAGTGCAATGGATTAAACAACAACTAAGACCACCTCTACATTCACATTGTTGATAGAAGGCATCTGCAGAAGGAAAAGAAAAATGACTGCTTGTCATCTTCGTTCAATCAGCTTACTATCCAGATCTCATCCTCTAACTGTTAATATTGAGGAGTAGTTGTACAAATTGAAGGCATCAAAGTCCTTACCATTTTTTTTTAAGATTCTTATTATTCTCTGTGGGAAAAATGATTTCCGTCACTTTTTCTACTTAGTTTTTTTTCCACAATTAAAATGATTATTTTCCACCATAAAAAGTGGTGATTTTTGTAAAAGTTAAAGCCCAACGTATTTCCGCCAAAATTTACTGTGGAAATGCTAATTTCCGTCAAAATTTTTGATATTTTGACTTTTCAACCCCAAATCACCCCAATTTAGAAATTATTTTTCATTTCACCTAAATATGAAATTTCTTTTTCCAAATTCATTAAATTAGTAAATTGCCTCATTAACATCTGATATCAAAAGAGAGTAAATTGGAGTAGGAATAATATTAATTTAGATGGAAATCATAAGTTATGAGGAGTTTAATATTCAAAATTATGGTCAGATAGGATTTAAATTTCTAAGCAAGGGAAGTCTGAATATCCACACTCTCGAAAAAACTGTCATCTTCCCATCATAATTGTTCTTGTTTATTTGGAAGATTTAGGAAAAAAAAAAGCTTATTGCGTTTGCCGAGAGTCAAACTAGGTCTATTGCTTGGAAGGCAATTATCCTAACCGTTGAACTACAAACACTTTAGGTTTAACCTATTTTCTAAAAAGTAATTTTTATAAAGTTTCTAAAAAAAAAAGAAAGCGAATATGATTTCTCATGTAAAATATTCAAAAAAGAAAGCAAAGAAATAAAAAAAATCTTACCTAAAAAAAAACAAATTGTAAAGTTATTTCCAAAATAAAATTGTTTATATATTTAACATAAAAATGAATAAACACCAAGCGTTTGTAGTCCAACGGTTAGGATAATTGCCTTCCAAGCAATAGACCCGGGTTCGACTCCCGGCAGACGCATTTTTCCAGCTTTTTCAATTATCACTTATCAGTTAGTATACCGCCAAAAAGGATAAAATTCAGTTAAAGAAAAGGATAACGCACGCCCCATCACCATATATCCTGTTTCCTCCCTTCCATGGCTTCTCTTCCGTTCAACACTACACCAAACCTAAATTTTTCTCACTCCAAACCCACAAAATCTCATAAATTAACTCAAACCCATCTCTTAGATCTTCAATTTCAACCCAGCCACCATCAATATGTCCACAACATTTCTTCTCTATGTAAACAAGGCCAAATTCAATCAGCTTTCAACCTACTTACAGAGATGGAGCTCAAAAATCTCCTAATTGGAGCCCAAGTTTATGGTGAGTTGCTTCAGGGATGCGTTTACGAGCGCGATCTCTACACTGGTCAGCAAATTCACGCTCGAATTATCAAAAATGGTGATTTATTTGCAAGAAACGAGTATATTGAGACAAAATTGTTAATTTTTTATGCGAAATGCGATTGTTTAGAGATTGCAAATAGTTTGTTTGGCAGATTGCGAGTGAAGAATGTGTTTTCTTGGGCTGCTATTACTGGTTTGTACTGTAGATTGGGCTTTAGTGAAGATGCTTTAATGAGTTCGTGTGAAATGATAGATAGTGGGCTTTTGGCTGATAATTTTGTGATCCCTAATGCGTTAAAGGCTTGCGGTGCATTGCAGTGGATTAGATTTGGGAGAGGAGTTCATGGTTATGCTGTGAAGATGGGTTTGGATGGGTGTGTTTTTGTTTGTAGTAGTTTGGTAGATGTGTACGGAAAATGTGGGATTTTAAAGGATGCAAGGAAAATGTTTGATAAAATGCCCCAGAAGAATGTGGTTACATGGAATTCAATGATTGTGGGTTATGTTCAAAATGGATTCCATAAGGAAGCAATTGAGATGTTTTATGATATGAGATTGGAAGATATTGAGCTTAGCCGAGTTACTTTATCGGGCTTTCTCTCTGCTTTAACTAATTTGGGTGCAATTGAAGAGGGTAAGCAAGGGCATGCAGTTGCTGTCATAAGTGGATTTGAGTTGGACCGTATCTTAGGTAGTTCAATTTTGAATTTCTATTCTAAGGTTGGATTGATTGAGGATGCTGAGTTAGTTTTTAGTAGGATGCTTGAAAAAGATGTGGTGACATGGAATTTGCTCATTTCTAGTTACGTGCAATGTGAGAAAGTTGAAAAGGCACTTAATATGTGTCGTCTGATGAGGTTAGAGAATATGAAATTCGACTCAGTAACTCTGGCTTCCATATTATCTGCGTGTGCTAATACGAAAAATATAAAACTTGGTAAAGAAGGGCACTGTTATTGTCTAAGAAACAATCTTGAATCTGGTGTAACAGTTGCAAGTGGCATCATAAATATGTATACAAAATGTGACAGAATTGATGATGCAAGAGTAGTTTTCAATTACGCAATGTACAAAGATCTTACAATGTGGAATGCACTATTGACTGCTTATGCTGAACTTGGTCTAGTTGGTGAAACCTTGAAGCTTTTCTACCAAATGCAGTTGGAGAGTGTGCCGCCAAATGTGACATCTTGGAATTCTGTTATTTTGGGATTTCTCAGAAATGGTCAGGTCAACGATGCCAAAGCTACGTTCCAAGAAATGCAGGCTGTTGGTGTCCATCCTAACCTGGTTACGCTGACTACTCTTATCTCTGGTCTTGTTCATAATGATTTGGACAATGCGTCACTTCTGGTATTCCAGAAAATGCAAGAATATGGGATAAGACCCAACACTGAAAGCATCGTTAACACAATCTCAGCTTGTGCAGATGTGGAATCATTGCTGTACGGAAGAGCCATTCATGGCTATATTGTAAGGCATGACCTCTGGTCACAAATTCCAAGTGCAAATGCTTTGGTGGATATGTATGTTAAATGCGGAAAAATGAACCAAGCAAAAGGGGTGTTTGATATGATTTTAAGCAAAGAAACACCCAAATATAAGGCAAATGGTCTCTGCCTACCACTGATGCATGATGCATGTTGAAGCTATAGGAACTCTTGCCTTGCCTGAGCATCTGGACTCTTGAGGAGGAATGAAATAGAACAGACTGAACAACATTTACTAACAAGTTATCTGCTTGCAATTATGAGTGAAAGTCTGGAGGTCTTTTTGGATAGAGTCTTTGAATGCTATGTCAAACCAAGTAGGGAAAACTGGTGATATGGGTTTTAATCTTCTGTCTAATAATGGAATCTGAACGAAGCTTTCGGGTTTATTCTCACTATGCAACATAAGAAAGATCCAATGTAAGATTGAATTCTGAGATTACTTATCTAATATACATACAGCTGAGCTGGTGAGATGGGCATCAAAAGTGAGGGGATTAAAAGGACAATTGGGTCTCAAGAAGATTCTTAGATGCAGCTGAATTCAGATCAACGAATAATATCCTGCAAATTTGGCACATTGTGGATCACAACCAAAATTTGTTAAAATCCATGAGCATTGGCTTTATGGGAAATTGAAATACCATTTAATGGAATTTCTTCTGCTTCTGAATCCAAGTTTATGATGTTGAGAACGAATGAAGTGCTGTCAAGAGCTCTATGAGACGGGCATTCAGCCTGAGCGAAAACAGGACTACTACAATTTGCAAAAGTATCAGACGATTTCCCATAAAGTCTGCAAAATTTTGCCATTGAAGAAATTGAAGATCCATCAATTGCATAGAATTTGAAACCAAAACTCTAATTGAATAAAAAGGATAAAAAAGTTATGACTCTGAACTGCAAGCCCAAAACACCAAACACTGGTTTTGCATTATTTGGAGTTGCATTGAGTAGTTTGGAATAATAAAAAGCTAAAAATGGAGGAGAATTACTTCTCCTAGGTTTTCAAGCTTGCACTACTTTAAGTTCTTTGTTGTCATTTTTCCCAATTCCAGCTGAACCATGTATGTCATATTAGTTGGAGTATTTTGAACCTAATTTAATCTTTTTATTGATATTTAAATTTGTTCTAATGAACTTTTACCTTGTAATATTCATAATGTCAGCTAATTTTGAACCCTTTTTCCCCTGCCCTCATCACATCAAAAGTACACAGCAGAAAGAGTACATACATATTTATATCTGAAATATGAGAAATATGACATGCACCTAATAATTTGTTTAAGCTCTGTTCTTTATTTATTTATTTTTTAATTGGGTTTCCACAAGAGGTTTGAACCCTTAATCTCTCAACTTTAATCAAGCTCTTTTAAGTTGCCAATTCAGCAAATGGCCGACAATATATGGTTTCTGCAAATTGGCAACACAAATTTTCAGTTTCTTGTCTTTGTCAACTCAAAAAAAAATCCCTAGACCAAGCATCTATAATTCTTATATATAATCATCTCTGGGACTGGTTCTGTTCTTTCCTTTTTTTATATGAGCTTTTCCCGTATGTAAAAAGCTGAAGTAGTATTATGGCTAGAAATTATCATGGGACCAATCTTTTCTTGTGGTTGTGGTTGTTTTCTGCCAATAAAAACCCTTTTGGAACATGGTGTCCAAGCAATGAATATTATCAATTCAATCATCTCTGCTATGGCTCTTTCAAGTTAAAAGATATAAACTTTATTAAACAAGAAAAATCCATATATAAGGCAATTTTTTCATAGAGTTAGTGTTTTGAAATTGGAGTAGAAAATTAAAATACAGATATTAATTAGGCGAGCTAATCCCAAGTTCCAAGTGATAACTAAAAATGATTTGTTTTGAAGGATTTCTAGTATTTCATGCATGTGGATGTAGGTGACATATAGCACATGGAAAAAGTTTTCAATGATTACCATTAATTGCTACCAACTTTTATATGCAAGCAAAGCACATAATGGGATCAACTCTTAATTAATCAGTTTCTGTTAAAAAAAGCACGCACTTAATTAATTATAATCTTACATAGAAAGATGAAAATTTTCAATGAAATAAAGTTCTTTTACAAATTACTCTCTTTGTTTCAATGACATTTAAGGATGTTGTACACCAATTAAAAATTATATTTAATAAGTTGATTATATAAATAAAAAGACTATGTTAACCGTAAAATTAATTATTTCCACTAGACATATTTTTATCTATTCTCAAAAATAAAACAGCTATAAATAAGGATAAAATTAGTAAAAATTAATAAATGTTTCTAAATAATAGCAAAACGTCAAATATTTAAAAATAAAATTTTTCTTTTAAAAAGTCACTTAATATGGAATAGAGGGAGTATTACTTATCAAATTCATTTTATAATTGATAAATGAGTTTGTTTTTCATTTCAATAGTAAAATTTTAATTTATAAATGAGATTATAAGAAATGAATTTTTTTTCTGAAATTTTTAAATTTCAATGTAATTTTCTATATTAAATAAAGAGTTAATTTAATAAGGTATGAAAAAATTATTATATTCTATGAACAACTTAATCACAAAAATTAAGAAAAGAGTTTATATATATATATATATATATATATATATATATATATATATATATATATATATATATATGTTGTGTAATTTGTGTTTCTTTCACATTTAATAACA
>CATKHJ010881009.1:0-11253 GCA_949750685.1 Vernicia montana
TAGTAATTACATACACATGTCAATTATTTTAATAAATGCATAAACTAGTTGGAAATGTTTTTGAACAATAAGAAGATTTATTAATCTTTCTCTATACAAATTATGTTATTATTAACCAATAATTTTAGCATTTTTCTAATGAAAAATTCAGAAGAGGAAATTGTACTTCACCTAAATGTAAAGTTAAAATAGATCTATTTAATATGCAAGCTAAACCCGATTTGAGTTGGAATTTTTCACCATTCGCCAAGTTTAGTTCAAATAATTTTTTTTTGACTTAATATAAAATTATATATATACTTATCGTTAAATTATATTTAGTAAATGTGTTAGATTTATATAATTTTGATAAGTCCAGCCAGAATAATAAAATAAATTAATATTCTCTAAAAAAAATAATATTAATTTTATTGATAAGCAGAGTAAACCAAGTTAGACTCTAACTAAACTATAGATTAAGAGTTTGAACTTGAAAAAGAAAATATTTGTTGAAGGCTCAGCAAAAACACCTGTACATAGCCCATGATCAGTTCTACTTGCAAAGCATCAACCAAACTCCATTGCAGCCCTTTTCGGTGCTAAACCACCGACTTTGGACCTGCTTTGATTGATTCAACTCCAAAGCGCGAACGGCAAGAAACACAGAGCGACTACTGCCGCCAAGAGGCCATGAAAAGAGTAACCAAATCACTTCTTAGTCTCTCTCTTTCCCACAAAATTCTTTCTCAAACCAACCCATCACTACCCATCAAACATCTTTCAATATTAAGGCCTCTCAATTCAAAAACCACCAAAACCTCCTCTACTTTAAAGGACCAATTTCCAACGAAATGTGATAAAGACTCTTTTATTCTCGAAAAATTTAGGCAAAGGAAGCTTCAGAGTTCTTTAAAAACCACTACCCAACAAGATGCTACGACAAATTCTAGTGCTGCTGAATTGGGAAGCAAAAATGAGGGTGGTTTGGAAGGTGAGAATCAGGGAAGTGGACCAACAAAGGTGGTGTCTAGTTTTGAAGAATTGGGTTTGAAAGAGGAGGTGGCAATGGCTGCTGGGGAGATGGATGTTTGGTTTCCTAGTGAAATTCAGTGTGTTGGGATTCCTGCTATTTTGGAAGGGAAGAGTGTGGTTTTGAGTTCGGATTCTGGGTCTGGCAGGACTCTGGCTTACTTGTTCCCTCTTGTTCAGGTAATCTTTTGAATTCCATTGTTTTATTGTGCAATTCATTTATTCTCGTTTTCTTTGGCATGTTAAATTTAAAAACAAAAGAAATCTATGAATTTGGGATTTGATTCTCTTGGTTGTTTTTTTTTTTATTTCTTTCTGTTCACTCTTACCATAAGTTTTGCACATCAAGTGATTGAAAATATGCTTGTTTGAATTGGCTATCATACTTTCCTGTAGTTTTGGGTTTATTTTAATATGGTATTGAAATGCTAGTTTTGAATGTGGATGGAAACAAAAATTAATCCCATAATACTATAATATGCTCACAATGTGGTTGAACAAAATTAGAAGAATTTTCATTTGATAGTATTTGGCAGCTGTTGAGACGAGATGAGGCATCGTCAAGTATGAAGATTAAGCACCCTAGAGCCATTGTCTTATGTACCACAGCGGAGCTATCTGATGAGGTCTTTGGCACCCCCTTTTGCTATGTAATTTTTTGACATAGTTATCAAAACTTCAATTTGACCATTGATTTTGGCTTCATTGTGAAGGGATTTCGCGTGGCTAAGCTCATCAGTGATTTTGCACGATTAAAATCCGCGAGGGAAAGTGGTTCTGATAAGTTCTGCCCTGAGGATGTGTTAGATGCTCCAATTGGAATGTTAATAGGAACACCTTGTGAGGTTGCCCAGCAAATTGATGAGGGAAGCATTGTTACTGATAATATAAAATACTTGGTCAGGATCCCGTTGCTTACCATGTTTAATCTAATATCATTAAATATTGTCATTTTGCCAATCAATGTAAATACTGACATTTCTTCTGATGGTTGGAAGATTGTTGCTTTTTTTCCGTAGTTTGAAAGCAAAGTGTCCTTACATAAAGCATATCGGTCGGTTACTTGACAGCTAAAATTTAATGATAGGTATTGGATGAGGTTGATGCCATGCTTGATCATGGCTTTGGTCCTGAAATCAACAAGATCATAAGTCCATTGAAGAATCATGAATCTGAATCCAATGATCGAGGACTTCAAACTGTTTTGGTCACTTCCACAATGTCAAAGGTACAGACTTGCACTAATCTTTAGCAGATTTCCAATATGCTGGTTATTTCTGTCTGGCTTTGAACTCTCCATGAAAATTAGTGTATTTTATTTTGAATTGGTGGGATGCTATTTCTGAAGTGTTTTACTTGTTCAAAATTGGCAGATACTGGAGGAAAGTGAAGTTGTGAAGCTTCTTGAACGTGATAATGCCGGAAAAGTCGCTGCAATGCTGCTTGAGATGGACCAGATGGAGGCATTTGAGATAATAGAGTCCCCAGATGGTCTGAAGAAGAAAATGGCTGAGGCTATTGACTCCTTCACATCAGGATCTTGAACTTGGTTGCTTGCACCGGTTGAATTGAGAAAATTGCACAGCTAGAAATTTTTCTTGATGCTACCATGAATCAACTTTTCAAGGCTCAATGAGTTTGTATAGTTCAAGAGGTTTTCTCCAACTTTTTGAATCTGTTTTAGTAGGTGGTCTTTTGACAAGTGACAACTTTTAATGGCAGAAAATTTTGTTGTATTTGTGACATCTTGTGGAGGGATTTAAAGATTATGTAATATATGATAATTTTTACCACATGATACTTCTGTTAGATTAGGGTCATTTACATGCTCAGCTCCGGGTATGGATTTAAATTCTGGCGGACTTTCTATTTTCTCTCTAAAATTTTGGTTGTTTATTATTGTATGTTTAATTGAACACCCATATACTGATTGATCCTGGAAGTGGTTTGAAGTTTCTGAGAACAAGTCGGTATTCAAAATCTAATGTGAATTAGTGATAATGTTTTTGGATTTTGTTGATTCTTGGACAGAATCAAGGTCGAGTTGAGTTTAGTTGGCTGATTTAAAAGAAAAATGTCACTGCCTTGCTTAGTTTGTGTTGTGATAAAGTTTTGGCTTTGAAGCTCCTTTGCGAGGAATCACTTAGAAAACCTTGAAGCATTGTAATGGATGCATCTTAAAATTTTGTCTGATGTTTGATTCTTAATGCTTCCTAATAGAAATAATGCCCAAGATGTCTCCAGTTTGTGGACTTTTAGCATGATGGTATAACTTCTTCTATCTGCTCTTAGTTTATGCTTTCTGAGTTCTGAGTGTTTCACTGTTTCTACAGAAGTACAGATTATTTCACAACTTACAAATTATAATTATAAGAATTGTGTTGAAAACTTAAAGAAACAGCCAGAACCATGCTACAATATTATATTGCTGCAGGTACAATTGTCACAAAAATAATTATTGATTATTGGTTGCTAAGTGCAGTTGCTATTGCTAAGGGCAAACAATAAATAAATAAACAAACAAATAAATAAAAACCGCTTATTTTTTTTAAAAAAAATCATAAGATTATTGTTTTCAATAATATTATATTATATTTTTTGTATATTTACAATTTTTACAAGAAAAGGATATTCAAATTTCAACATTTAACCTCTCATATATAAGAGAGAGTCTCATTATTATATTATTTTTATAAGTGTTAAATTGTAATTATATAAGTTATATTAATTAATTAAATGCTATAAAATTTGAATACATGTTGAAAATTTATATATTTAATTTCCGATTTTATAATTTTAGTGGAAAGAATGATTAAATAGTGTTTTAATCTAATGGTAATTTAAAGCTATTTTAAAAATGAGTTCGAATCTCACCGATACAAACAAGAGTAATTTAAATTTTAAAAATAGAATGTGAATCAACATATATATAAAATAATGGTTATAAAAATTTTGACATAATTAAATGAGTGAAAAATGAAAGTTTTAACTTATCACTCGGAATAATAGCGATTCTAATTAAATAAAATCTATCAAAATCTTATAACCATACTTGTCTAAAATAATTAGAAAATTTTATAAAATTAGGAAAAACAACATAATATTTGATGTTTTTGGTGCACGTGCCATAAACGACTCGTCGTACTAATCAAAAGGGCGAGCAAACATTTCCACCAGAGCCGCTTTTCAACATTCGCTCCTAAAACCCCAAGAAAGCAATAAAAGCCCGAACAAAATCCACAATCCAAACATAGCCTTTAGTGGCCATGGCAGGCACATCAAGAACACTCTTAAGCCTCTCGCTTTCCTCAGCAACCAAACACTATTACCCATTTCTTAAAATCCCAAAACCCAGTAGGGTTTTGCTGGGTTTTAGCTTTAAACCCCTCTGCACCGCCTCAACCACCACTGCTTCAGCCACAGCCACAGACACAGACACAGCCACAAGCACAATATCTGGCCCGGACCAAGAGAAGCACTCAATCCTTCTAGAGAGACTTAGGCTCAGGCACCTCAAGGAATCCTCAAAACACCCACATGCCAAAACCCAATCCCCACCAAAACCAATTGCTGCTGTTGAAAGCGAAGAAAATGGTTTTAAGAAGTCAAAGAAGGGAAAAAACATGGTGGGAAGTTTTGAGGAGTTAGGTTTGAGTGAAGAGGTAATGGGGGCTGTGAGAGAGTTGGGAATTGAGGTTCCTACTGAGATTCAGTGTGTTGGGATTCCTGCTGTTTTGGATGGCAGAAGTGTGGTCTTGGGGTCTCATACTGGGTCTGGCAAGACTTTGGCTTATATGTTGCCTCTTGTTCAGGTGAGTTTCTTTTCATCACTTGATTGATTTTCCAGTCGTTTTGGCTATTATTTTGCATTTCGTTACTTTTTTGCCTTCTTGGTACATTAATTTTTGGCATCTGTTTATGTTATTGCACTGTTGAAATTTAACCGTGTAATGTGTACTAGTGATTAAAATGAGTTATTTAATCTTTGAGAAAAGCATATTTCTCAAATTGGGTGGTTGAAATCATTCAAAATATGACCAATTTGTTTAGTTAGTTTATCAAACTGTCCCACTCTGTTTGCTTGTCAGCTTATGGTTTCGCTTATGTTAGAAAATGATGAAAATGAAATCATGTGTTTTAGTATTGCAGGTGTTAATTAAGAATTAAAAATAAACTTGCTTTTCACTTCTTCTTTTGCAGCTGCTTAGACGGGATGAAGCATTGTTGGGTATGCTAATGAAGCCTAGGCGTCCTCGAGCTGTTGTTCTGTGCCCTACAAGAGAGCTATCTGAGCAGGTACTTCGAATAATTTGGAATTTGATCTTTTCCAATCTTATGAGGTTCACGTTTGCAGTTGACAGCATTATATGTGTCCTATAGGTTTTTCGTGTGGCAAAGTCTATAAGTCATCATGCACGATTCAGGTCTACTATGGTTAGTGGTGGTGGCCGGTTGAGACCACAGGAAGACTCATTGAATAACCCCATTGATATGATAGTTGGGACCCCTGGCAGGGTTCTTCAACATATTGAGGATGGGAATATAGTTTATGGTGACATAAAATACTTGGTGAGTATCTAATGTTTTATTAAATTTCTCTTTTTTTGATGGAATTTTTTCTGATGTCTCGAATATTGATATTTCAGATCAATGTGTGAAGACTGGGTAATAAATTTAGTTTTAGGAACTTCAGTTTGTTACAGTAATTTTATTGCACTTTATGATGTTGCTATTCTTTTAGTAGGTGTTGGATGAGGCAGACACTATGTTCGATCGCGGCTTTGGTCCTGATATTCACAAGTTTCTAGGCCCATTAAAAAACCGCTCATCAAAACCCAATGGCCAAGGGTTCCAAACAATTTTGGTTACTGCAACAATGACAAAGGTTTGTCGTCTTGGACTATCAGCTTACTGAATATACAAAGAAAAAAATGTTTATCTTCTGTTGATTATCAATAAAAAGTTAAGGATCAAATTTCCCTTTCCTTCCACTGTTATAATGGAACTATGTTGCTTCTCTTCACTTTGGAAATGAGTCCAATCTTCCATAGCGTTTTAGATTATTCTGTCTTAGACTTATACAAAGTTACAAACTAGTCAGGTGATGTAAGAATGTCATTGATGATCACATTGTCTTTGCCCCAAGAAATTTTTTTGTTTCTTGTTATGGAACTGGTACCCCTTTACTTGATATTCCATTCTTTCCCATATGCAGAGGAAATTTGTGCTTTTATGTTGTATCTAGATGAATAGATGGCATATTAGCATGAGAAGTTGCAAAGATTAACTCCTCTTTTTTTTTTTTTTTTTTTGTTAGTATTATTAAGGAGATGGTACAGTAAGGATTACTTATGCTTCATGTGAACACCAATATATATATTTTTTTCCTTATGGGCTTGATGGTGAAGGATGTTCAGGAATTATCTGTATCTCATTTTATCTTTGCTTTCATAAGCATGTATGCCATTTTAGATCAGCATAAAGAACTTTGAGGATGCTTGTCTGGAATTGCTAATTTCTAAATAATCCTCCTGCTTGTGCAATTAAAGGAAGTGGGCAGTTGAATTTTGGTTTATAGCTTTCTTTGATGGTTCTGGTGCATGCAGCTTATCAAGATTCAGATTCAATTTGGTGAATTTTGGCTGTTTTAGTTGATGGCTGTGGTTTGATTTATTTTCTTCTTCAAGATTTTGGCAATCAAGAAGTTTGGATCATTGACCTTTTAGAAGTTTTGCAGGCAGTTCAGAAGTTGGTTGATGAGGAATTTCAAGGAATAGCTCATTTGCGCACATCAACACTGCATAAGAAGATAGCATCTGCTCGCCATGATTTTATAAAGCTTTCTGGGTCTGAAAACAAGCTGGAAGCATTGTTACAGGTTAACTGCTGTTCTGCTATGCTATACTGTCATACAAGCTGTGCTGACATGTGTGCATTTCTTTATGTTATTGGTGATGAAACATATGGCTTTGAGAAACATTAGATTCAGCATCTTGAGACAGAAGGTGCACAAAACCTGGGACCAACAAACCCACTTATGTAGATCCTTGAGGATATACTTCCAACAATTTTATCACAAACATAAACTTGTCTGCAATCAATGAAAGGCTACATTGTAAGAATTTTCCGACATTCTTTCACTCAGGCAGACAGTAATTGTGAACAAAAAATTTAAGACAGCTTTTAGTTTCTGTTGAATGACTTTGGTTAAGCATCCTAAGCTGCAGTTAGAAAGTATTTCTTATTTAGGTTTATTTTTATTATTGTTTTAGGTCATTCTGGTCTATATGTGGTTGGCTTGGCACATGGGTGCATGAGAACTTGTGACCTCTGATGATTTTTGAATTTGATGAGTTTGAGAATTGAACTAACCTCTCTCCATATAGTAGTTTGGTTGTGAATATAAGCCAATTCAGCCAATTATTGGTTTGCATGGTTTTACTTCAGGTTGTTTGTCAAAAGAGATGATGAAATTTAAAAATGGTTGAGTTGCTATTGGCGGAGTATTCTTATAAAATCAGGAATTTAACTCAGTACATTATGGTGAGGGCAGGTTCTTGAGCCAAGTTTAGCAAAAGGGAACAGGGTGATGGTGTTCTGTAACACTTTGAATTCCAGCCGAGCTGTGGATCACTTTCTTGCTGAAAATCAGATCTCTACTGTCAATTACCATGGGGAGGTTCCAGCAGAACAAAGGTGAGATCATGAAAATTATTTTGTTCACAAAAATGTTATTTATTGGCAGTTTAGTACTTCAATTCATAGTGAATTTGCTACATTGCCGCATCAATCGGTAGAGATTGTTCTATTGCTGTGTAAGATGGCTATTAGCGATTCTTTTTTTGGACAAAATTTTGGCTTTAGATCGTGCTTTATGGTTTTTAGTATGCTTTGTGAATAGTGATGCTTGATGGTCATGTTTGTGAGTGATATTTTCTTTTTTTCCTCTCATCTGAAGAATGAGAGTACAGGAAACTTCCAGTCCCCCAGCCCACCCCCCACCTCTCTTTCTATCTCTCTTCTTTCTTGAGTACAGTGTGTGTGATTCAATTTTTTTTGAGAGCTATCTTCAAAGGAGGGGAAAAATGAAAGAAAAGAACTACATTAATGTGCTTTTAGGGTTATTTCTGTGCACATAAAAAGCGACTGTTTGGATGTGCTATGCAGGAACTGCAACCCACAAAACAGTGCTACAAGAGAATCATTATATGTTGTGGCACTGTTGTGTGCTGTTGGTGGACAGCACTTCAACAGCACAGTCAAACTCTCTCAAAGAGTGAGCTCTAGATTAACAGTTCAAGGGAGAAGTTCAGATCTTGTGTAAAGGGGCTGTGCCCCCTTTTTGTGAAAGGAATTTACGTTTTATCTATCATCTTTTTTAATTAAAAAAGGAAGCTGCACCAATGAATTTTTACCCATTGACTTTTACCACTCCTTCCTAGTTACCCTGCCCATCATTTTTTTTATTCTCACCCCTTTTGAATTTGATATGTTTTGTCATGTGGATGATGTTCATTTTTAGTAAGCCAACTATTCCTGATAAAACAGGGTTGAAAACCTCCAGAAGTTTAAGAGTGATGATGGAGATTGCCCCACATTGGTCTGTACTGACTTGGCAGCCAGGGGACTTGACTTGGACGTAGATCATGTTATCATGTTCGATTTTCCCTTGAACTCTGTAAGTAACTTTTTTTTTTTTTTTTCCTGTGATGTTGCCTCAGTTTGGCATCCATTTTTCTTTTTCCAAGTTTCTTATTTTGATATCTCCTCCAACATTTGAAAATTGACCACCCATCTCTTGGTATTTGGTTCAATGAGAAGGAATCAAATCCTGCTCAAATTCAGATAGGAGAATTTGGGGGAGCAGAATGGCTACTATTCTAACCTAGCCATTAGAAGGGGGGAGAAAAAGACTAATGTTTTAACTTTTTTCCTTTGGCCTTGTAGATTGATTACCTTCACCGCACAGGAAGAACTGCTCGTATGGGTGCAAAAGGTAGCCATATAATTTATCAAGCTCAAATAAATTCTAAACCCATCTATGCTAAAGATCAATTCAAATCATATCAGGAAAAAGTACTGGAAAAAGGTTCTAGGTTCTTCTAAGGCACCATCAACTTGAGTTGAACTTCCTGCCATATCAATTAAATGTTTCCTCGTTTTAATTTTTTCAACTTGGCAACACGAGACCTTTGCAGCTTTTGGCTTGTGACAACATAACCTGTTATCCTCGTTGTAAATTTTGATGCTGAAAAGCTTTTCTTATATGTAATGAAATTCTAGATATTTGACTGATCACCTTTTTCTCGTTTTAATGTTTTCTGGAGGTTTTATTAGCATTGCCTCACTTATTTTTCCCTTTTTTCTTTTACAGGGAAAGTGACAAGCCTGGTGGCCAAAAAAGATGTGCAGTTGGCCACCCGAATTGAGGAAGCGATCAAGAAGAATGAGAGTTTAGAATCCCTCACCACAGATAATGTTCGGAGGGACATTGCCAGGTCTCGAATAACTGAACAGAAGGGAAAGAGTGAAAAATTGATTAAGCAATCCAATCAGAAAAACAAGATTAAGGCTGCTACAGTTAAATCTTCCTACAACCACACCAAGGCTGCATCCTCAGTAAATAAATCTGGAAAAGCGTCTACTCTAGCAAAATCTGCAAAGGCTGTTAAAGTTGCAAAGACACTGAAGTTATCGAATAAAACACCTCTAGGTGTGAACAAGAAAACACGAAGTAAAAAGTCCAGTACAGTCAAATCTACAGCTTCAAAGCTAAGTGTTGTGCCGCTTAGGGGTCGGTCATCGTCATCTAGCAAGAATGAATCATTGAGGTCCAGTTGATCGTTATTAACATATTAAAAGAATGCTTTTTATCTCTTTTGTAGTAGTAGCATCTACAATGTTTAATGTGAAAGAAAATGTTGGTTATGTTCTTTGCCCATATTGGCTTTTTACCCATTATCACTGGAACTTGTACTGTTTTTTGGATTTGCAGTTTTAAAAAAATGCATGAAACTCTGAATACATAAAATATAATTATTTTCTTATATGAAGAAAGTCATCAGTCAGCCGTTTATGTCTGCAGTTCTTACAAATTAGCCTGAAATCAAATATGTGAAGATTACAAACTGTGAACACCAGAACATTATTTTCTAACATCTGGTTTATGAGGAGACCCTTGCGTTCTTGATCACTTCCAGGTGAGCAATGGACGAGGATTTTTTGCACGAGTAACAATATTTCCATCAGAATCATAAAAGATGACACCGGAAAAGTCTGGTAGCTGGCACTTCCCTCCCATAAGTATGTTCTTCTGCCAAACTGGAACTCCTTGCAATTGCTGTTCACCACTAAACATGAGTTCATCGTTGTTGCGACCATGAATGCTATGAATTCCAGTGCTTAGCATCATAGCTTCAGTATTGAGTTGTATAACCGGATCGTGGTTGGAGGAACCATGACAAGAAACCCAGCGACGCCATTTACGTGAGTGCGAAGCACACAGAGACAAGGCAAATGCACACAAGATAAGAGTCATTGCAGCCAGCACAGCTTGTGATGTGCTTAGTGGTGTTTGTAGCAGGTGAAGTTGGCGAGCCATAGGGAATTTTGGTGTTGGTTCTGTTTGAGCTAGTATTGGAGTTTCTTTATATAATCTCATTTTTGCCAAAATGGGGTTGTTGCATTTGGAGGATTTGTTAGGGTTTAGATTGAGATTAATTGACTAGCCAGCATGTGGTTTTGGTGATGACCTTTGACATCTATTATGTGATAATGCAATATTTTCTTTAGTTATGCTTTTTCTTAAATTTATTTTGAAGAAAAATTATTAAGTAGGATACTCTATTTGTTGTGTAATTCGGGTTTTTTACTTCTACCAATAATAACAAATTCACCTTGCAACTATTGCACAGGTGAATAGAGTGAGAACAATTATACTAACAAATCACCACAAGGTAAATTCCCAGGAAAGAGAGGTGGGTCACGAATGACACTCTTAAGTACTAAGTCTTTCCTTAGCCAGAATTTTACCAAGACAAGTAATTTAATAGCACAATAATTCACTACAACTATACCCGACAATAGTTATTAAATAGACAATAAAAAGAACACCAGAATTTTAACGAGGTTCGGCCAATTTTGCCTACGTCCTCGATACTACCAAATTAATATTTCAATATAGTAAAGAAATATTACAAAAGAGAGAAGAGAAAAATACAATTAAAGTCTTAGAAATTAGAGAGA
>CATKHJ010881087.1:0-15172 GCA_949750685.1 Vernicia montana
TATATATATATATATATATATATATATATATATATATATATATATATATATATATATATATATATATATATATATATATATATATATTTCAAAGGCTACATTAATTGGATATATCTAAATTTAAAGTTTTAAGTGCCAAATACATTTATAAATTTTTCTCTTTTTTAATGGAAATTTAAAAATCCTTTTCAAAATTAAAAGTTTATCTTGTTGTGGGTCTAGAATTGTATTGTACAATATGATTAAAAAAAAATAATCTCCCATATTATTGCTTAAAAAAGAATTGTTATATTATTTCAGATTTTCTTAAATTTTTTCATTATAAATCAAATATTTTGGACAACATGAGTTAGATTTAATCCTAAATATTTTTATTTAAGAAAATGAAATTAATGTCGAACCGAACAATAAAAATCAAGTGATTGTTTCATAATGAGCCAAGAGATTGAAATCGCTTGAGCAAAAGGATAACTTAGGGGAGGGAGGGAGGTACAGATTATAAAAGAATAATTATAATTCTCATATCACAATTATAATAATCGAATTATTAGAATTAGATAACAACAACGTTCAATTTAACTAATTAGATAATATGCGCTTTGATCTGCGCTCCGATTTATCTCTTCCCAGGATCATTCTTCGTATATTTTTACCAAAACTCATTCTTTTCTTCGTTTTCGCGTTCTAATTGGCAAACTCCAGATGATTAATTGTCACGCTCCATCCTCGGTACTTCCTTATCTTTATCCTCGCTCGTCCTCAAGCCACTTTTAATACATCATATTCACTACCGAGACAAGATAGTCCTAAGATATAGGTAGACTTAAGGCTACCGATCACCTTGTAAAATTCTTATATGTCTGAGATCTAATCTCTTATATAATCATGCTCGTCTAAGTGAAACTTATGTGGACCAAACTTACAATCATGCATTAAAGAATAAATCTTAACTTAGGATAAAATCTTTCTAGTTTTATTCATTTAAATCACTTCATTGAATAAAAATTTCCTTACAATTCATTTACTTTCTAATACAGTTCAACATCAATTATGAATATTACAATCAAAACTTAACATTCTATGTCTATGTTCTAACTCTGGCTCGAATATCTTCCTCGTCATAAATAGCTAAAGTCTCTTCGCTAAGATATTAAGGCTATAACTTTCACCTTCTAACTTCTCCAAGATCGTGTCTGAATAACTTCTAAGATATATCCTAAAATTCATAAACGATGTGATGAGCCCAACTCAGTAAAATCATAAAAATGCATTATGAATAAGGATTTCATAAATGTCCAGAATCTCGAAGAGAATTAATTATTAAAGTACTATAAGAATCAATGTGATAGGAATCATATAATATCATAAGTGTCGAAAACAATTGATATCAAAATATTCTTTCATATAAATTGATAGAAATATGCATTCATAAGTTCAGGTTTATTTTACCATATTACCGCAAACTTCACATCATTATCCATCAGAGATCAAGTGGTGGGACGAACCGCTACCCCATATGTCTATGCAATTTATAGCACCATCATATACTATCTAGGTATAAGTAATAAACCATCAAAGGCATTATGAGCGAACTCATGTACTCTTCATAATAATCATGAACTGTTATATGTTCAAGAAACATTTTCGCATACTTGCGAGAAAACGTCTGACTTAGTTTATAAACCTGGTCAATCAAGTCACCAGTGCACTTGGTCTAATGCATACTCTTATTAGTTGGGCATTCTGTCAATTTAACATACAATAGATAACAATAATATTAAGAATATACTTTTCATTTTATTTCAATCATAAGTTAATCCAAATAGCTTCGTTTACAATATAGTGACTTCGGTCCAAATGACCTTGTCTATTACAATGAAATTGGTCCCGAATGGCTTCGATTACAATAGAAATGACTTCGATGACAATCAAGACTATTTCATTTACAATAAGATAGCTTTGGTCCAAATGACCTTACTTACAAAATGATGGCTTTGACCTGAATGGCTTCGCCGATTTCACTTTTTAATAGAACTTACAAAGGAAATATAATATTTAGTTACCCATTGAAGGTGATGGTAACACTAATAAAAGTAAGAATTTTGTAGGACGTCAACGAAGGAATGAAATTCAACGAAATTCAAAGAGGAACTTCATCATATTGTTCATGCATTTCTTAACTTACATACAATAAAATTCTACATTCCTATAATCTTACCTCTCATATATCCATCTTCAGCCCGGCTATGCATCACCCCTCAAGTTCCTTTTTGACTCTTAATTTCTCGATCGAAGCCAAAAGAATCTTTAGTAAGGTCAAATCACCATCAACATATACACTATGATCTCTTATCAAAATCATCATCATTAAGATCTCCGTCAATGACTTCCCAATAACTCCCTGATCATTCTAGACCAAGACTTCACTTCCTAGGTTTGGATCATGATCAAAGTCAGCTTCGTCCATCCTTAGACTCATTAAATCCACCGATCTATCCTTTAACCCCACTTAGAGATCTTCTAAGAAAACTGGAAGAATTATCTACCTCATAGATATAGGACTTCATCTGACAAATGGCTATTTCTTTTGAAAGAAAGTTTGATGAAAGAGTTTTGAATTTTAAATTGGTTTCTACTGAGTTTCAAAGAAAAACTCAAAACTTAAAGCTTTTAGAAAGAGATTGTAACCATTCAAAATAAAATTGAACAGTCTCAATGTCTTAAATAGAGAAGAGTAATTATGACTTTTGTTATGAAAAGATATAAAGTCGGTCAATAGTTATTTATGGAAAGGGAAGTTCATATTGGAAAGGTAAACTTTTATTAGAACAATAACTTTTTCTTAAAAAGAAAAATATCATTAATAGTTTGGAGAAAACTGTCAATGGTAGATGACTTTCCACCTAACTATACTTATCTGTTACCATAAAATATCTTATTCTATCATACGTTCGAACCCGCTAGCTCGCCTCATAATCATCTATTGGTATCGAATCCTTATTATCGAATCCATAACTCATCTTTGTAAACATATACTGATATTTAAGCCCTATCGTAGAGTCCATAGCTCGACCTCGTCTTATCCAGCCTAGACTTACCCAATTCTCTTCATAAATCTATGAACACCCTTGGCCTCTTCATCAAGTTCCTAAACTCATCTCACATTCGTTTCGCTCGTCTTGCTGAATCGAACCTATCTGTTCGTTTACTAATATTAAGTCCTTCGCTCATCTTACTCTATGTCAGATTCGTTTATTACATCAATCCTCTTTATCAATTAACTTGTATATATTTCTCTTCATATCATGTCTCTTATTATTTCTATCATCCTCAATACAGTCTCGTCTATGATCTAGCCTCATTATCATAGTTCATTCTTACTAAAATTTCACTTTTGTTACCAACCTTATACAAACCATCAAGACTCTAATCACGCTTTGGTTCTCATCTTCGTCACATTAAAATAATTAATATATGGGGTATTACATTGATACATTGTCATCTTGAGTTTGAGGGGGGATATTAGCATTATTAACATTATTAGCTTCTTGATTCTAGGTTGACATATTCATAATTAGTTATACATATATTTTCTTTTATAGGTGATATATTTTCGTTTATAGATTGATCCTTAATTAAAGTTATCAATCTTATTTCATTTATTATATTTCTAATTCTATTATAAATAGGTAGTAACCTATTATACAAAAAAAAAAATTATTTTATCTATTTCGCTTCTTTATATTTCTGTAACACTCCCTAGAATGGTTCAATGCAAGTGACCACATAAAGATAAGTGTCATTTGACTCATACAATAAGGGACAAATATAGAGACGACCCTAGCTAAAACTCAAAAATATTTTTTTATTTTTTTTATTTATATATAATCCTATAAATAATTAAAATTGCCCCACTCCCACTCAAAATAATAATAAAAAAAAAACACCATAAAAGTATATAAAATGAAAATTGCAATAAATATAGTGTTTTTGGTGTTTTTATTTTTTTTTCAATCGATTAAAATAAAAGTGTACTAAATTTATTAATTGCATTTGAATTTTAAAGGACAAGTGAAACTTAATTAACAAAAATATACAATACATAAAAGTAAAAAACTTAAAAAAATTAAATGTATATTATAAAATATAAAAAAAAATTTGACCCTCCCAACGAAATTATTCTAGATTTGTGTATAAGAATTAAGGGAATATTCTAGGAGTATCTAAGCAAACGTAGTTTCACAGATAGGAAACTATGACCAATGTAAAGGCGACTTTAGAAGAGAATTGGCCATTGGCCAAGAAGAAAGAGATATGCATTTTTACTCTTATTATTATTTTTTTAAAACTGACTTACTGTACAATGTATATATTATTAGTACAAGTGAATTAATACAAAAGCATTAAACATTATTGTAAACATGATTCACAATGCTTAATATTACATTTTCACGAAATATAATATTTTCTTATATTTTAGTGTGTACGTAAACAAAAATTTTCAATTTCAATGATGTAGAAGTGCATATAGTTGACCACTAAATTAATCTTAAGACTTTATTGATAAATGAATATAAGTAATAATAATAATAGCCTCTCAAAAAAAAAAAAAAAAAAAGTCATATTAGTAGATTTTGTAGGCAGAGTTGCTAGCAAACAAATCTAACATAAGAAAAAGAATCCAAAATTCCAAGAATGTTCATTATCAAGGAAAATAAGATCATATAACCTAATTTTTAAAGCTCTTTCACAATTATAAGAAAATCTTCTAATCTTTAATTTAAATATTTTTTTTAAAATTTAATTACCTCTAAAAAAAAAAATTATACACTAAAGAAAGATGGATGAATAAATAAAATACTTTATGCCTCTTTCATCATTGTTTCTCATTCAATACTACAAATGAATATATTTATCTTCAATACACATCATATACATCAAACTAATTAGAAATAGGGTTTATCTTACATCCCTTTTTATATTATTATTTTATTTATTGGTGATGCTTATATGCATATTTTTTATTATTTTATCCGCTGGTATACTTCAACTTTTTTTTTTCAAGAAATCATTTATGAAAATATATAATTTAATAATTAAATATTTGAATATTATTTGATGCATGTTACCAATTACGATTATTAGAAAATTTGCAGAAAGTATAAGTAATAATTCAGTATTACTCATGTATGATTTGACTGATTTTCTCATCTTTTTAAAAGTTTAACAAGTGAAATGTTTTAGATTTGAATCTTTCAAATTACAAAAAGTTATTACTAATTTTTTTTTGAGAGATATTAAAGGGAATAATTAATTTTTATTGTGTAATCTATTTCAGTCCATTAAATTTTCATTTTAAAAAATAAAAAAATAAAAAAAAATAATCCTGTACCAACTTGCCAACCCTCAAATAATTATACCTCAATTTCAGATTAAATATTACACCAATATCCAGCCAGATAGGATCATCTTATTCATTAAATTATTGCTTTAACTTTTTTGTAATATAAATATAAATATAAATATCCGTATTTATGATTACTAATTAAATTAATATATATATATATATATAATTTTTCTTTATGCTGCATGTATCACAAGCTAGGTAGAATGATTTTAATTGGTGTTGTCATACTTCTGGCAAAAGGGCTAAGAAAAAGGTGGGACCCAAGTCATCAAATGGTTGTGATTGATGTGGGAATGAGCATCATTTTTGTATGGTATAGAGCTGTACGAAAATATTTAACAGGCTATTCCATATTCTCCACCATACATTCTCGTCAAAACTGAGCACCAATTAATGACATACATGTGGGATATATCCTTTGTGCCCAGATAATAATAATCTATATATGTTCATTTATATGTTGTCAACTTTAAGTCTTATAATAGTATCCAATGGCCTCGTGGTTCATTTCTAACCATGATTTGTACCTTTTTTATACTTAGTATAGGATTAAACTTCTTCAACTCCCTACACAACTTTACACTACTCTAGTTGATTAATTCAGCAGCTGTAGTATTTGTTAGTAATTAATAGTTAATGGTTAAAGATGAATAGTTTATAATCAAATCGTGTATATATATATATATATATATATATATATATATATATATATATATATATATAAGTTGACCCTGTAAAGTTTTTAAAGCGAAATACCGACACGTGTGACACATCTATTTTCAATTTAAATGTTTTTTATTATCAAGTTTTATAATTAAAAATAGTTTCACGCAAGAAATTTAAAATTTAACGTGATTCGACATAAACCTATTCAACAAAATAAATTTCATTAATTAATGAATTTAATACAATCATTAATTAATCAAACACTTATAATTTTATTACAAAAACATTATATTTATGCACTTTGTACCACATTAAACTCAATAATTAACTCTCCTATTCAACAGTTGGCCTAACTCTCACACAAATAAAACAAGGAGCATAACCTCCTTTTATAGACATGCAAAGTCTTATTCATCAAATTTAATTAATCTTTTTTCATGACCAAACATATTATTTCATAATTAAGTATATTGATTTATGGGCTGGATATAACAAATTTCTACTTTCAAACCATAAAAGAAATATACTTCAACTCAATCTTTAAAATGCACCTTATTTGTAGATACCAAACATAATTTTATTCTTCAATTCATTGATAGCTCCACCGCTAACAATTGTGTTTCCAATCAATTTATACAGATTTCATCTTCCAAACTTTTTGCCCTTTATGATCACGATAGCACTTCGGCTAATTCTTATAACTCCATTTCGCATTGAACATTCATATCTCAAAGAATCCAACTTATCCAAGGAAATTAAATTTATTTTAAACTTGGGAATATATCTCACATTACCAAGTGTTTTAACACTATCATCATGAGCCTCAATTTTCACTCTACTAATGCCTTCAATCTCTATCTTCTGGTCATTGGCTAGATTGACATGTTCATCTTTGCATTCTTTCAATTTATCAAACCACTCCTTCTTAGAGCAAATATGGAAAGGGCAAGCATAATCCATCACTCACTCATCACATAATGGATCCTTTGCATTTTCTTTTTCATCAACCACATCAAGCATATTAGTCTCGAAACTATCACTATCTTCAATTGCAAGATTTGCAGAACTATCATCTCCAACTACAGTACTTACGGAATTGTCACGACTCTTCTTGAATTGATTAAATTCTACAAAATCTTTTTTCATCTTCCTACAATTATACTGGATGTGCCCTTTCTCATGACAGTAATAGCATTTTTTATCATCATAGTCTACTTGTGGTCTCGAACTTGAGTTTAATCTACTATTTCCACCATATCTTCCTCTTGAATTACTTATACCACAATTACAACTCACTGCAAAAGCTCCACCATTATTGCTACTTTTGGACTCCTTCAATTTTTCATGTTCCTAAATAGCAACAGTAACTTCCTTCATCATCGCTGAATTCTTTTCAATTGTTATTGTTATCACTAAACTTTCATAAGATGATAACAGAGTGGCTAAAAGAATTATTGGCTCATCTTCAATCTTTACACCCAAACTAGCCAACTGAGTAATTAACCTTTTAAAAGTATTAAGGTGGTCCCAAACACTGATACTTTCATCTATCTTCAAATATAGTTGATTGGTGAATGACTTTGACATATATAAATCTTCCAATTTCTTCCACAAGCTAGTTGGAGAGGTCTCGTCCAACACATCATACTTCACATTAAGGTCTAAGGCCAATCGAATTGTATTTACATCTTTTTGTTATAAATCTCTTCATTTTTAATTGTTGATGGCTTCTCATCTTTCAAAGTTTTAATTAATCCTTGTTGTACAAGGATATCCTTCACTGTACTCCGCCACAAGCTAAAATTATTTTTTCCATCAAAGAGCTCCACCTCAAATTTTGATCATGTCATGCCCACGATCTTTGATATCTAGAACTAACGTCTTTGATACCACTTATTATGAAAAATAGCTTTACACAAAAAATAATAATATGACAGAAACTCAAAGTTTAAAGTAATTCGACGTAAGTATACTCCACAAAATATATTTCACTAATTAATGAATTTAATACAACCATTAATTAATCAAACACTCACAATTTTATCACAAAAGTACTTGACTGCTCTTCTCTCACCATAAGTATATGGGTTGATTTTAGTTAGTAATTTTAAGAAATAAGGATGTTGAACCCACATGGAGAGGGATTGGAATATATCGAAGTTTTCTAATAATTAGTCAATGAAAATGATGATTTGTTTGATTTACTATTAATAGGAAAAGCAAAAATAAACTAAGCAATTAATCAATTAATCAATTAAATTGAATCTCAATGGGAAAGGGACCTAGGATTTAGACTTTGATTGACTCTCAATACTTGTGGGTCATACATATACTCATATAATTGCTTTAGAATGCATGGAATTAAAGATGACTCTCCCTTAACTAAGTGAAGTCCTTTCTCAAAGTAAATCACTCATACCCATATTAACCCGGTGCCTACTTTCGTTGTCACAAGCATTAATTGGATTCATTAAGTTCTTTGGATGAGCATGCAGCATCATTTAGGCATTCACATACCTCTATGTAGTAACTCTCCTAGATCTAGCAACCTCATGAACAAATATCTCACTTCCACTCTTACTACCTTATGAGATATCTTAGATTATGCAAATGGTGATCAAGCATTCACATAACAATAAGTTCAAGGATGATAGATTAATTCCAAGCAACTCAACACAAAAATAGAGTATATATACTACCACAAACAATCAAGTTAATTTACATTTGAATCCTAGTTGAGAATTTAGCTACTCATGAAAAAATTGAAGAAAGAAACAATAAATTGCATTAAAACCAATAAAAGAGTCATTACAAATATGAAATTTAAATGTGTTTAAGGCAAACTCTATGGAGAATTTCAAAAATTGAGATTCAAGGTTGAAAAAAAATTTCCCAAGGTCCAATTCTTCAATCCCCTTTATTACAATCCTAATATAATCCTAAATCTAAACTAAGTAATTGAGAAAATTAACATATTACAGTAAAACCTCTCTATAGTCATATTGTTGGGACCAAATTAATTTTATTGCTATGAGGAGATTATAATTTAATAGAGGTGTAGTCACAAAAATTATTATTTTGACTCAATTAAGGGGTATAGAGGTAAATAATATAATATTTTAATATAATTGATTAATAGAACATGTTTTGGTATATTGAAAAGAGATAAATATAATTTCAAAAAATTATTACACTTATCTATGTAGTGTTGAAAATATGCAAAGTCTATATTAAAAGTCTAAAATGAGCAACAAGTCATGTATGCTTTCACTGAAGAAGAAATCATTGTTGCAATTAGACAAGAAAAGGAAGGAGATAATCCTGAAGATAATAGTACGAAAATATAAAAAATTTCATGCCAAGAAGCTCTAAAAATGCTTGAAAAGCTATAAATATTTTGGCTTCAACAAGAAAGTGATCATATTAGCAAGTTATTATGTACTCACAAGTTTAGAGATGTGGTAACAACTCTAAAGAATAAATCATTGTATCAAACAACTTTACATAAATATTTTATTTTATTTTAGACCTTTCATATGGCATAACATATATTTTTTGAAATATAAATGTATAATTATTACTATGTGGAGGCAAATTTTCTTAAGATGTGACCTAAAAAAATATAACTTATTACAATATGGAGTTTATTCTTATTTATAACTAGCCCAAATTGGGACCAAAAGTTTTTATTACTACATAAAGATTATTCCTATATAGAGTATAACTTTAGAGAGGTTTTACTGTATCTATCTACTACTTGCCTACCCTAATTTCAGAGAAAATAGTGAATTTATATGGGTTCTTGAGGTTTCAAATACAAGATTTTCACATTTTTGTATAGTTGTCAACTCTGGTGCAGGGGCTCTTGCGCCTCAGGTTTAAAAAGGCTGTGCACTTTTATTCTTGGAGAAAATTGAGGGCAAAAGTAAATCAAAATGTATGAGCCCGTGCACTTTTGGTTGCATGAGGCCATGCACTTTTGCGTGGGCTCGTACGCCTTCCTCTTGCACGACCCTGTGCTTCTATATATTGGTTATTTTTGCTTCATTTTTCAATTAATCTTGCATTTCCTTCATAAATCACATAGAACCATAAAATAAGTGAATTGGTGAAATTTATAAGGATTTTACTAGAGAATCAAGCTAAACATGTATAAATTGAGGATAAAATTATACAAATGTATATGCAAATACGAAGTATATCAAATACCCCCAAACTTAAATATTTGCTTGTCCTCAAGCAAAAAAAAAATTCAAAACAAATGGATGAATGATTGACTTATATATACAATTGCCTCGAATAAAAAGATTAGAATTGCCTCAAGAGATTTAAATCAAATTTGAAAAATAAAAGTGTGATAGATAAAGATGCACTAAGTAGTTGAATTTAAACTATCCATTTATCATATGAAGAGATTGCTTGCACAAAAACTAAAAACATGGATATTGTTGCACTTCAGATAGACATATACACTCAATTTCATCCTTAGAAACCTCTTAGATATTTAAGAATGTATCCATGTCATATGCATAACCATCCAATTCATGTCCACTAATGGAATCCATAATTTCAAAAGGATCAAAAGAACTTTATTAGACTTGTAATGGGCTCTTAAAAGGTCATGGGCTAACAAAGAAAAGGTTTAAATGCACAAAATTGAGAAAGTTTGCCAAGTAAATGAAATGAGCAAATATCAAGAGACTCAAATGCACAAGAAATTCTCTTCAATCACCAACTCAATTTAAGTGATTTTGCATTATCCTCAACACATACCAATTCATCAAACATTTTCCATTTTAGCAATCTATTGACTTCAAGAATTGATAACTCAACATTTACTTTCTTTCTTTCAAGTGCAAAAAAGGAAACAAATTGAAGTAACTAACTCATTTCACAACTTTAACAACTTTCCCCCAAATTTACTTTAAATCTTACACACTTTTTTCTTTCTTTCTTTTTCTGTTTTTCAATATTTTCTTTTTCTATTTCTTTTTTTTTTTCTTTCTTTCTTTTTATATACCAAAGAATCTAAGAATATTTTTGTTTAGAAACAAAATACCTTATCCCTCATCTCCTTTTTCACAATCAAGCTCAAGTTCTGCTCATACATCACCATTCAACATAAATTTCCATATTGCATTTCTGAATAAAGAATGCTCAATTCATAAAACTTGAAAAATTATCTCAAGATGTAAAAATAGTGAAAATGATGTGGTTAATAATTCAAACTAAGAAATTAAAGCTAAAAATGCATGCATGAAAAAAGATCAAAAAGGGAAACTAGTAGTGATGTAAACAATTAAGGTGGATATATGATTTTGGTTACACAATGAATGCCTAAATCATGTCATTTATCTCAAATAGATTCAGATTTTGCCTCAATGGATTGAATGAAATGTTCTAAGACAGACAAGATAAAAATAAGGATAAAAAGGGTGTAGAAGCCCTCTCCAAATAATCATTCACAAATCCAAGCAAAAATTTCCAATGCAAACAATCTCAACACACAATTTCAGCGTGATCAATTCTCACACAAAGCACAATTAAATTTGTAACACCTATGTTGGTTCTAATTTTGGCTCAAGGGTATAATAGTAATTTGCGGGCATGCCACGTGCTGATGAAGGTGCACGAGCCTGTGGATTGCGCTTTTCTAACTTCTAATCAATGGATTGTGGATACCCAGATTTCCTTTCCACAGTACGTTTAGACTCTCAGTAGCGTTTATGGAAATAGTAACTAGGAAAATAAAGTAACAGTTATGGAAAATATGAAACTTTATTGATTAATTGCAGTAATTACAGAAAGTTTGAAAACAGAAAGCAAAAAGGTTGAAGATGATAGGTTTTTGCCCTTTGGGACTATTAAATGATTGATTGATTGGGCTTTGTACAGTAGGTTACATTTAGTTTAAATACTCCCTAAGGAGATGACTGCTCCACTAGTGCTACAGTTCAATAAGTGTTGCTCCATTTCCCTAGGATGGCTCAATTGCTGGTGACCTCCAGTAACTGCTAGGGATATTCTCTAGAATTCTCCATAGCTCTATAGAATACTGATCGTCTCTTAACTGCTGACTTTGATCTATAGGCATACATGGGCTATAACTGCTCCCTAGGAAAATAACTACTCCACTACTGATGTAGTTCAATAACTGCTGCTCCATTTCCCTAGGATTGTTCAACTATTGGTAACTTTCGGCAACTGCTAAGGACATTCTCTAGAATTCTCCATAGCTCTTTGGAATATTGACCGTCTCTTAACTGTTGACTTTGATCTATAGGCATACATAGCCTATGTTGCTCTTTTAGGCTTGATTCATTAATAGGCCCTTTTAATAAATCTAGCTTACTAAAAAATTATGGTGCAAACAACTTCTATAAATCTCATCAATCTCAATCATGGTCCATCCTCGACCTCCAATCAATCTCAACAAAACAATCATCAATCAATCAAACCATTCGCTAATTTCATTCCATCAATCATTCAATATGCACAAATATTCATAATTTCTCTTAAGTTGGGTATGATATGTATATCAAATTAAAGCAAACAAGTAAAAGTATAAAGTAATATAAACAAGACAAGAACAAAGAATTAAAGTTTAAACTAATTAAACTAAAGAAAAATATATGAAAATATACTACTTAACTGAAATAGAAAATACTAAAATTAAAACTAAGACATTGTCCTCAATGTCAATCGATGTAGCAAAAGAGATATAAACATTAAGAATTTAAAGATAGATAGAAAATAAGAAGGAGATTAGGGGAGGGGACTTAGAAAAATCTTTAACTCTTATGCATAATTTTCTTCTTAGCCACCCTCCTAATTCCAACAAATCAGCATGAATTCAACTCAATACTTCAAATTGCCATCAATTCACAAAGTATTATCAATCAAAACTCAAGCGTTCAAACACAAATATACACAAGTTAATATTACTCCCTTAGGCTTGTATTGCTTCTCTCTTTTAGCTCTTCATGTATTTCCTTCTTTAAATATCTACAAAAGAATAACTCGATGCATTTCATTAATTAATGAATTTAATACAACCATTAATTAATTAAACACTCACAATTTTATCACAAAAACACTCTATCCATATATTTTGTATCACACTAAACTCAACAATTAACTCTTCAATTCAACAATTGACCTAACTATCACACAACCAGAACAAAGAGCATAAGCTTCTTTTATAGGCATGCAAAGTCTTGCTCGTCAAGCAATCGACTTACTCATCAAGTTTAATTAATCTTTCTTCATGATCAAACATATTACTTCATAATTAAGTATATTGATTTATGGGCTAGACATATTTCTTATACACACTACGCATTGCTCTTTTCAAAATCCCTAAACAGTAGGGCTGTAATCGAGTCAAACCGAATTCAAGCTTGACTCAATATTTTTTTTTCAAGCTCGAGCTCGAGCCTTGAATTAAACTTGAAAATCATGTTCAAGTTCAACTCGTTTAACCTCGAGCCGAACTTGAGCTCTGCTCGTTAATAAACTCGTTAATTGAGCTAAACTCGTTAATAAATAATAATAATAATAATAATAATAATAATAATAATAATAATAATCAAACTGTTTACAAACCTATTAATCGAGCTATTCGCAAGTCTGTTCACAAGCTTATAATCTAACTGTTCGCGAGTCTAATCGAGCCAAATTTAATTTTACTCAAATTCGGTTCGTTTATTCATCGAACCTTAAAGTAAAGTTTAAGTTTGACTCATTTATAAAGCGAACTGAATACGAACAATCTTTTATCGAGCCGCTTGCGAACGGCTTGACTCATTTACACCCCTACCAAATATGAAAATAACTTTTTTTTTTTAACTGCCGCCAATAGACTTAACGCACGCTTATTAACCCCCAGCACTCTTATCTCTTCTTTTCAATTGATTTCCTCTTTTCATCTCTAATCTATTCTTTGTTTTTTTCTTACTTTTTAAATAATCGGATTTTACTTCTTAATCTATTTCTCTTTTGAATGTATTGTGTATTTTGCAAATTCAGATCTACATTTTAGACTTTAGGGTTTTTAAATTGAAGTTTTTAGAGGCGCAAAGTGATTATATATACTATTACAGATTTTATCTAATACTCTGCTTCAATAATTAATTCAATGGATATTGAATGAATTAATTTCAATAACTAATTAGAGAAAATTCTTACCTACACCGGATGCATATATCAATCCAATGAAATAAGAATATGTGAAGTCAGTGTTTTTTCACTTGGTAAAAAATAGACAAAATAGTATATTGGTTAAAATATCTCATCACTTATTAGTTTGGTGTATGCTATAAGTCTATACACCCACTGTATACAAGAATTTTCTACAAATTAGTTGTGATCTCGATGCATCTATTCAATTATTTTTTTATTTTTTTTGGATGGATGTTACGGTTACAACGCTCAAGTACTCCAAGGCAAGGCTTTTTTTTTTTCAACAGTTTGTTTTTTACTATTGCGATTTACGGCTCTGTGTTCCTTAATTGAAAAAGGCTCATGACAAAGGTTAGCGGATCAGTCTTCAATTTCATGGACCCAACCACAGAATTAATTTATAGGCTAATTGTGATATTAGTAATCAATTTATTGGTTAATCCCCCTTACTAAAAAATATAGTTTACAAGGAAATATTTGTAAAAAATTATATTATAATTATTTTATCTTTTCATTGTTGTTTATATTATATCAAATATAATTATAGGGAATTGTCTCCATATGAAAAATGAACTCTCAAAAAATTACTTGACTTTATACATCATAAAACTATTTTTTTCCCCTCAATATATGTCATCTAATATTTTAATATATAACCAAATTTAAAATTTTTTTAATCCTTCTTGATGAAGCTAATTCTAAGCGAGGTGAGGTCGTTCAGAATAGTTCACCTTTAATTGAGTTGGAATAGAACTTATACGACCTGTAAGAAGAAAAAAAAGTCAAGTGGGCTAGGCGGGGTGCCTAGCAAAGCCACTCCGACGATCAAGTTAGTGAATTGGCTCAAGGTAAGAAATCAGTAGCAATATTGGAGAATTGCTTGTGTTTGTGTTAGCAAGAATGCATGTACCTTTCGTT
>CATKHJ010881196.1:0-18697 GCA_949750685.1 Vernicia montana
CACTTTGGTTCCCTATACCATCCCTCTTCGACCATGTCTCCCACCCAAACATGTCCAAGTACTAACCCAGACATCACTTTGGTTCCTTATACCATCCCTTCTCTTGAGTTCACTATCATCAGAATCACCTTACAAACAAGACAATTCTGATGAGGGGGCAGCTGTGAATCCTCAATTTTACACCCTTAAGATGCTGCAACTTGACACCTGCTAATTTTCGTGGGCTACGTAGAGCCGGTATGGCGATTCTGCTAAATGGTTAGCGGGCAGGGGTCAAGGGGGCAGCGCTTCTTACAGGGGTTCGGGGGTAGCGCCTTCGAAAGGTAAACGATATATTTCTCTCAAACACAGACCAATATCACTTTCCCGACCCCGACCAGATTTTCTGTACCAGACAGCCTTTTCCAGAAAATGACTCAATTTCCTCTAAATTGACTGCCAAAATGTCCGATAATTAATTTCGGATCCAACAACACTGACCGGTAATTTTTCAGACCTCAGAATACCCCAGAAACTGACCCAAAACCTTCAAAATCTGACCCGAAAAGCCCTGAAAGTCGAGCCGGAGCCTAGAACTGCGCAGAGGCGCACGGCTTCCGCGAGCCTTTGCGCGGAGCTGCACAGACTCCGTGCGGCTTCCGCGTGGAGGCTTTGCAGAGCTGCAAAACCTCTGTGCAGCTTTCGCAAAGAGGCTGTGCCGAGCCGCACAGCCTCCATGCGGCTTCCGCAAGCCTCTGCGCGGAGCCGCGCAAGCCCCCGCGCGGCTCCGCAGCCTATCTTCGCGGCTCTGTCACTTCTTTTTGTGCATTTTCGAAAATACCCCTCCCTTTTTCTGCTTTTTTGTACCCTTTTGGTCTTTTCTCCACCCCCACTTTTCCTATAAATACCCCCCTTTCCCTTCACTTCAAATCACATTAAAAATCATTTGTGAATCTTCCAATTGATTTCTCTCTCTCTCTCTCTCTCTAATTAGTTTTACTCTCTTTAATTAATTAATTAATTAATTAAAAATTAATTTTAATTAACTAATTAATCTTTTTTTAAATTCCCACCAACTCCCAATTAATTAATTAATTAAAAATTAATTTTAATTAATTAATTAATCTTTTTTTTTTAAATTTCTATCAACTCTCAATTAGTTAATTAATTAAAAATCAATTTTAATTAATTAATTAATCCTCTTTTTTTAAATTTTTACTCAAGTGGTTAATTAATCCTTTTAGTTAATCATTTTAATTAATTAATCATTTTAATTAATTAAAATTTGAGTAATTAATTCTCATTTTCAAAATCATTTTCATTTTCTGAAACGAAACTCTGCTCCGGTAAAACCACTCTCCCACCACTCAAACCATCCAAAAAGAAGGTATAATCTCTTACCCTCACTCAAAATCTCAAATCAAATCAAACCAATCAAATCTGACCGATTTTTAAACCCCCTTCCACCTCATAGTGGAACGAACTACGCGGGTTTTGATCCCCATTCAATGGGGTATGTAGGCAAGCTTGAAATCTAAATCCAAGTTTCAAATCCAAATCCCAACCAATCTCCTTCCCCTTTTACTTTTAAATGTCAATCCATTGTAAATGTAAAATTTTAATTAATGTTATTAGTTATTATTTTGGAGTAAAGGAGCGATTTTGTGATTTCCCTAATACCCATAAGGGTTAGAGGAAATACTCTCCTTTACTTGTGGATATTTAAATACCCATACTTTAAATACTTGCTCTTTATTTTTTCCTTCTCATAAATTATGCTATGCTCATGCATTATTGCCATTAATATCCGTCATCTATGAAATCATTTTTCAAAAAGTCAAATCAAATTTAAATGCCAAATCGAGATTATTCAAAACCAAATCAGTATATTCTTTACTCATTGAGTTATCTCATTAGCTTTATGTAGTTGTTTTTAGGAGAGCAGTAGTATATCATTCCCTCAAGTATCCTTCCTTCTTTGAGGACTTATTGATCAATTAGTTCAAGCTTAAATATACAGTTTTGGGTTACTCTAAAAACTCCATGGATGTAAATGATGTCTATGAGAATAATGTGTACATAATAAGAATGTAAATGAATCTATTAAGATTAATAGTTAATAAATTAAGTTTCATATTATTATGTGAATGTGTTTAAGATTTATGTGACTCAGGTTTTGATATTGGGATGTGATATTATTGATTTAGTTAATATGGGTTCTACAAGTGGTCGGTGATCTTATGTTTACCCATGCCCTAGGACCGTCACAGCTTCTAAGTTGGGATGTGACATGTGTACTCTAAGAAGAATCAGATTTGTTTAGTTTCTTTAGTTGTACATTTCGTCATGAAAACTTTGAAGTGAATCCAAATAGAAAGAGCTATTTTTTAAAAATAAAAATATTAAATCAATGAAATTTTAATACTAGGATATGGAAAATCATTTTTATTTTATTTGGCCCATGCCTTTTTCACATTTGTTTTTTGGACTCTAACTTTTGGTAAACCAATCCATTGAGTGTTTGGTCTAGCAAGTGTGAGGTCTCGCCCGAGCATCTTATCCGGTCCGCTAGGGAATCAGAATGCTCTTTCAGGTCCGATCTCACGATTGGAAGAAACTATCGGTTTATTTGGCAAATTGATATGATTTTTGGAAAAAGACTCGGGAGTCGCCACCTTAATTTATTTAAATGGGAAAATTAAGAAAAAACCCAAAATTGACTTCAATTCATTAATTTCTAATTGATTTGCCCAATGATAAAATCACTAGCCCTCGAACCAGGTTGAGCTCGGAGATTAGGTTTTCGGTTCTAAATTCAGCTCCTAAGTTTAATTTGACTTAAAAATTGATTTCATGGATGACAGATATTCATGGCGATTTATGATTATGGCATAATTATGGATGCATGAAAAATAAAGAGCAAGTAATTAAACATCAAGAAGTAAATGAGAGTATTTACTTTAGCCCTTATTTGGATTTGAGGCTTGGAGTTAAATTTCAAGCGTGCCTATGTACTCCATTGGATGGGATCAAAACCCATGTAGTTCATTCTACTATGAGGTGGAGGGGTTTAGGAATTGATCTGATTAATTTGATTTGGGGGGTGATTTTGAGCGTTGGTGAGGGAAGATGCTATACCTTATATTGGGAGATTTTGAGTGGAACAAAGTATTTTTCTAGACAAAATTTCTATTTTATTAGTCTCAAAATTCGAGAATCCTACTCAAGGAGAGTGAATTAAGTGAGATTAACCAAAGGATGATTAAATTAATTGATTAATTACTTAAGGAGAGTATTTAATTACCTAATTAACTAAGTGGATTAATTAATTAAAATGATTAATTAATTAACTAATTAATATGATTAATTAACCTAAAATCAAAGAGAAATTAATTAATTTATAGGCTACTTAAAGAGAGTATGAGAGACTAATGAGAGAGAGAGAGAGAGAGAGAGAAGCAAATGGATAGCCAATCTACACAAGCTTGAGGGGTGTAGAAAATGAAGGAGATGAGGGGTATTTATAGGCAAAGTGAGGCGGGGTGAAAAGACTAAAAAAGAGCTGAAAAGTGGGCTGAAAAAGGGGCAAAAATGAAATTATTGTGCACAGAAGGGTGTGTAGCCATCAGAGGGGCTAGCGGATCCGCCAGGCTGCCCTGCGGCTGCCACCAAGCTAACTGACGGTTGAGCCAAGAATGCTGGCAGATCCACCGAGCCTTCCAGATGCTGCCGCTAGGATGGTCGGTGGATCCGTCGATCCTTCTAGTGGACCTAAAGCATGCTAGGTTTTCTATTTTTTTTTCAAGTTTTCGGGACTTTCGAGTCAGTTTTCAGGGCTTTCTGGATTCTAAAAATTTACCGGTCAGTGTCGGTGGATTCAAAATTTATTATCGGATAGTTTGGCAGTTAGATTTGAGAAAAATTCGGTCAGTTTCAAGAAATTAAATCATTTTCCTTTCGGGGGCCCCTACCCACTAACTGATTAGCGGGACCGCTGTACTGGCTTTGGGTAGCGCACTAAACTTAGTAGGGGTCAAGCTACAGCCACGTCATGAGAGTACATAATTGAGGGTTCACAGCTACCACCTCATCAGAATTTTCTTGTCTGTAAGACAATTCTTATGATAGTGAACTCGGGAGAAGGGATGGTACAAGAAACCAAAGTGATGTCTAGGTCAGTGTTTGGACATGTTTGGGTGAGAGACATGGTCTAAAAGTAAGATGGAAAAAGGAACCACAAGGATGTTTAAGCAATCGTACCTAAACATTTATTGGTAGAGAATGTGAATGAATTTGATAAATAGATGGGAGAATGGACCATAGGGATGTCTAAGTGATCGTCTCTAGGAATTTACGGGTGGAAACTAACTGATAAATAGAAGCGAAAAAAGGAACCAAAGAGATATCTAGGCTAGTGGCTAGATATTTTTTGATAAAAATGCGAGGGAAGGAATCAGAGGGATGTCTAGATGATCATTTCTAGACATTTTGGGGTGAAGGATTTGGGTGGATTTTGGATGAAAGAGGTGAAAAAAAAAAAGGAACCAAAGGGATGTCATTGTTTAGACATTTCTAGGTGAATGATGTGGTTGACTTTAAAATGAACGATGATAGAAAAGGGAATCAGATTGACGTCTAAGTGAGGATTTAAACGTTTCTGGGTGGATGACATGATCGATTCAAAATTAGGGGAGATGGGAAAGGAACCACAAGGATGCCTAGGTGATCATTTCAAGACATTTATGGATTGATTTATAAAGTAAGAGGCTTCCAATATCTTTAGGATATTTTGCATGATTGGCATCAAAACTGCCTGTCTCTTGGGTGAACGGTGATTACCATAGTCAGAATCAGGTGAAAGATTATTACCGCAGTTAGAATCAGGTGAAATATTATTACCACGGTCAGGTTCGGTTGAAATATTGCTACCACGGTCAAGGTCGGGTGAAGGACAGTTGCTTAGCTTGGAAGCATAGTCAGAATGGTACCGCAATCTGAATCGAGTGGAAGATTGTTGATTTTCTTGAAGGAGACTTAGCTAAATGCATAGATTAACAGTTACTCGAAAGGGAACCTTGCTTTGTACAAAGATCATTTGAAAAAAAGGGATCTTACTTCATGCAAATTTTGTTTGGAAAGGAAAAACTTGATCTGTGCAAAGGTTGTCTTGTTGATGCAAGATATGAGTTCGAAGGCTATCTTGGGATTGTCTGAAAATGAGAATGTTACTATAGCATTAAGAAGGGGGTAATTGTTCTGAAAGGTGCCAGTCAGATTCGGGAAGGTGTTCAATTTGATAGGGTTTCTTAGGAGAAGCCCCACTTTTAGGGGTAGTGACTTGAAAGGAAGATGACTTTGTCATTTTGACAAAAATGGGTTTAGTTTTGATTAATTCTGGCTTGGACCAAAGGGTTTACTTTGGTATTGAAATATTTTCTACCAAAAAGGGTTTTGGGGCTTCAAAGAATGTTTGGTGATTTAAGGATGATTGTGTTAAAATGGGTTTAGAGAGATGAATTCAGGCTTAGAGAGATAATGATGCCAAAATGAGTTTGGGCTTTGAGAATAATTATTTGCTTGGGCTTTGAGGATGATTGATTTTCATTTTGCTAAGGAATATGGGCTTAAAGGATGATTTATGAAACATGATTGATTTGGTTGTGCCAAGGAACTTGGGCTTAAAGGATGATTTATGAAATGTGATTGATTTGGTTGTGCCAAGGAACTTGGGCTTTTGAAGGTGAAGGGTTGGGCCTTTTTGAAGGCCTAAAGAGACTTTGCTGAGATTAAAGGGACTTTGGAAGTCACACTTCATCGGTTTAGATTTTGTAGGATTGCCACTTGATTTGATGGGTCTTTAAAAGTGGAGAGGGGTTTGTTTGGCTTGATGTAATAAGCATTTGACTTACGCGTCACTGATGAGAGGTAAAGGTCATTTAGCTGTTTCAACTAAAAAGGTTACTTTGAAGACGACTTGAAGATTTAAAGGTGATGCCTCTGACAAGGGATAAAAGCAACTCAACTATTTCAGGTATGAAATATGACGAATTGATAGAAAATGATGACTTGAGATCTTCCTTCTACTTTCAGAAATTATCCTTGATAAAAATGAAAATGATGCCCCCTGATTTGACCTTCATTTTACTTTCGGAGATGATCCTTGGTAAAAATGAAGGTGATGCCCCCTAATAAGACCTTCCTTTTACTTTCATAAATGATCCTCAGTAAAAATGAATGTGATGCCCCTAATTAGACCTTCCGTTTACTTTTGAAAATTATCCTCAGTAAAAATGATTTTACTTTCTCATACAGATTATCTTGGATTAGGCTCAGCAAACTCATAGGGTGGCCCAACAAATGAAGATGACTATCTCCAAATTTTCAACTTAGTTTGATATCTCGGAAGAGAAAAAATGCTTGGCAGATGACCTTTGACGGATGCAAAGTAGGAGGAGCCATTAGCTCGGCTTATGCACGATGGTGTATGACTGCGGATGATTGTATATGCATGGATGTTTGTGCACAGATGATGCATGTTTATGTATGCATGTTTTGGAATTCATGAACTTTTTGTTTAATTTCTACGCTATAGGTGATTTGTGTTGATGCATGTAATGGATGAATGTAAGGATGCAAGAGGGTGGATTTGTGGGTTTGCTCTTTGTATGTTATGAATGCAATTTGCATGCGATATTGACTCCTAAATGTAATCTTGGAACAAAGTGGCCTGTAGGTTACGAAATGATTCTTTGGTGGGATCTTAAGGCTATCTTAGAAAGGTCTGACAAATCTGTAATATTTTTGAGTGATGACCATGATGGGTAATCTAGACCCTAAGTAGAAAGGTGTTTAGGCAAACTAGACCTTGAACAATTGATTGGTTATATGAAAAGGAGATTTTAGGAAGATTGGAAAAGGAACCATCTTGATGTATAGGTAAGTTATCTCGAGAGATTTTGAAAAGATTTTGGTAAGGGGAGAGCCTTGACCTATGGCCAGTCGACTCTAGAAATTATGAAAAGATTCTGGTATAAGGAGAGCCTCGACCTATGGCGATTCGGCTCAAGAAATTTTTGAAAAGAGGAGAGCCTCAACTTATGGTGAGTCAGCTCGAGAGATTTTTGAAAAGAGGAGAGCCTCGACCTATAGTGAGTTAGCCCGAAATATTTTTGAAAAAAGGAGAGCCTCGACCTATGGCGAGTCAGCTCAAGAAGTTTTAAAAAGATTTTGGTGTGAGAAGAGCCTTGACCTATGGCGAGTCAGCTCGAGAAGTTTTGAAAAGATTCTGGTATGAGAAGAGCCTCGAACTATGACCAGTCAACTCAAGAAATTTCTGAAAAATATGAGAGCCTTGACCTATGGCGAGTCGGCCCAAGAAATTTCAAAAAGATTATGGTGTGAGGAGAACCTCGACCTATGGTGAGTCAGCTCGAGAAGTTTTGAAAAGAGTTTGGTATAAGGAGAGCCTCAAACTATGGCAAGTTGACTCGAGAAGTTTTGAAAAGAATTTGGTATGAGGAGAGCTTTGATCTATGGCGAGTTGGCTCGAGAAGTTTTGAAAATATTTTAGTATGAGGAGAGCCTCCACCTATGGCAAGTCGACTCGAGAAGTTTTGAAAAGATTTTGGTAAGAGGAGAGCCTCCACCTATGGCGAGTCGGCTCGAGAAGTTTTGAAAAGATTTTGGTATGAGGAGAGCCTCGACCTATGATGAGTCAGCTTAAGAAAATTTTAAAAAAAGGAGAGCCTCGACCTATGGCGAGTAGGCTCAAGAGATTTTTGAAAAGGAGAGAGCCTCGACCTATGGCAAGTCGGCCCGAAATTTTTTGAAAAGATTATGGTATGAGGAGAACTTTGACTTTTGGAGAGTCGGCTTGAAAATTTTTGAAAAGAGTTTGGTATGAGGAGAGCCTCGACCTATGGCGAGTCGGCTCGAGAAGTTTTGAAAAGATTATTTTGGTATGAGGAGAGTCTCAACTTATGGCGAGTTGGCTCGAGAAGTTCTGAAAAGATTTTGGTAAAAGGAGAGCTTCCACCTATAGCGAGTCGACTCTGAAAAGATTTTAGTAAAAATAGAGCCTTCACCTATGGCGAGTTAGCTATAGAAGTTTTGAAAAGATTTAGGTATGAGGAGAGTCTCGACCTGTGACAAGTCGGCTCGAAAATTTTTGAAAAGATTTTGGTAAGGGAAAAGCCTCGACCTATGGCGAGTCGGCTCGAGAAGTTTTGAAAATAGTTTGGTATGAGGAGAGGCTCGACCTATAGCAAGTCAGCTAGAGAAACTTTTTAAAAGAGGAGAGCCTCGACCTATGGTGAGTCGACTCAAGAGATTTTTGAAAAGAGGAGCGCCTCGACCTATGGTGAGTCGGCTTGATAAATTTTTAAAAATAGAAGAGCCTCGACCTGTGGCGAGTCTGCTCGGAAAGTTTTGAAAAGATTTTAGTGTGAGGAGAGTCTCGACCTATGGCGAGTCGGCTCTAGAAATTTTGAAAAGATTTTGTCATGAGGAGAACCTTGACTTATGGCGAGTTGGCTCGAAAAGTTTTGAAAAGATTTTTATGTAAGGAGAGCCTCGATCTATGGCGAGTCAGCTCGAGAAATTTTAAAATTATTTTGGTGTGAGGAGAGTCTTGACCTATGGGGAGTCAGCTCAAGAAATTTTGAAAATATTTTTGTATGAAGAGAGCCTCTACCTATGGCGAGTCGACTCGAGAAGTTTTGAAAAGATTTTTGTATGACGAGGAACTCGACCTATAACGAGTCGGCTCGAGAAATTTTTGAAAAAAGGAGAGCCTCGACCTATGGCGAGTTGGTTCTATAAATTTTTAAAAAGATGAGAGCCTTGACCTATGGTGAGTAGGCCCGAGAAATTTTTGAAAAGAGGAGAGCCTCGATCTATGGCAAGTCAACTCGAGAGGTGAGATTTAATCGATCAAATGGACCCTTTTGACTTGGCTAAACGGGTGGAGGACTCTTTAACTTGGTAGATCAAGTGAAGGACCCTTGTTGAAGAGATTTGGTTGATTTTGATTTATGAGATTGACCTATCTGTCAAGCAATATAGGTCTTGGGTTTTGAAGATTGGACTTTCTTTAAGCAGTGATAGGGATATGTTGCGATTTCAGTTTATGGTGGGACCTTTCAAGTGGCTTGGTTTCATCAAGGTGTTGGGTCTTTGGAAATGCGAGGTAGACTTTCTACATTGGCTTAGGATTTCAAGTTGGAGCTTTTGGAAGGTGCGAGTATCCTTTATTTAGCCAAAATTTGGGGTTCAAAAGTGGGTTATCGGCTTTTCACAAATAGCTTGGGTGATGCAGACTTTTCGGCAGGCTTGATCAGTTTTAGTTCAATCAAGGAGCTTCAGCTTTTTGGTTTTGTTACTATGATTCATAGAAAAGAAAGAATGCGTTATTTGAGGTAGGAAGACTCTTGAAGATGATGCTTTTTAGGTTCAACTGAATTGGCATAGAGGTCGAGATAGACTTTTAGGAATGAAGGAGAGCTAAATGGTTTGAGTCTTTTGGTGACTTGAGCACTTTGATAGGAAGACACAACTTAGAGATCATGCCCTTGACAACGGATAATGGACTAGCCGAAGGTGACTTGAAAGGATGTGAATGTCTTCAAAGGACATGCCCTTGATGATACGTAAGGGCAACTTTTATTTGTGACGATTTGACTTTGAACACTTTCTTCATCTTTTGTGATTCTTGAATGAAAGAAAGGATTGATATAAAGGAAGATGACCCTAAGAAGGGTAGATTTGTTTGACTATTTTATGAAGAAAATGAATAATTGATAAAGGAGGATGAGTTATTTAGACCGATCCGATAGACTCGAACTTTTGACATACTTGATCGAGATTGAACAGACTACCCATAAATATGACAAAAGAATTTTGACATGACTCAGAATAAAATCCAATTTGAATGGCATATATATATATATATATATATATATATATATATATATATATATTGCAAAGGAATCAAGTGAGGATGCAATTGGTGCTATACTTTTGGCACGGAGAACACGAGGGCGATGATGCCTTATAAGACAAAATATGTTTTTATTTTGATTTTGATCGCACCCGGGTTGGGCTACCTACGTATCAAGTCCACGTAGTTCTTGTTATAGTAGAATTGTCCTTGTTGGAGTATGGATAAAAGTCTGATATTTGCAAAAAACATGCATGACACTCTTGGTAGTCATTTTGCCTATTTTGCAGTTGATTCATTGTATTTTTGGCAAACTGATTATTTCCTTCTTAGAGTTCAATATTTGATATGGCTCTGCTTCGATCCACTTTGTGAAGTAGTCTTACAGCTATTAAGATGTACTCATGCCCGATTTGAGAATTTTGGACTTGATTGCCCCAAATAAACAGTTGGCAGGGCTTAGCCTAAGATTGCATTCAGTGAAGCTGGAAGGATTGCCTTGATGTGACTTGGGAACAACTATCCAATAACTTGACGACTGAGTTCTGAGAACCATTCAGTTTTCAATCTCCAACCAAAATTGAACTTGTCATGTATGTCTTTTGTTACCAAAATGTATTGATTCTTTGCCTTTTTCACACACACACACACACACACACATGTTCATATATATATATATATATATATATATATATATATATATATATATATATATATTGTGTATCATTAAAATTTGATTAGAAAAAGAGACATGAGATGTAAGATGAAAAATTCAAACTTTTCATTACAAGTAGTATCGAAATTTAAAGACAAACTATGAATGTTAATTACAAACTTAAAAGGAAAGCAAGACTTAGCAGATTTTGACTCTAGTCGATTGCAGACCTAAAAGGAGAGAAACACGATTCGATAAACTCTGATTATGACTTTGGACAAATTATAGATTCGAAAGAAGAAAAAGAAACACAAGAATCGACAAACTCGGACTCGGACTTAGGATTGACTGGACTCAACTTTATTGTAGGACTCGAACAAGGGCATATCAGCTAGGCCAATGTTCTCCCCAAAGTGCTAGTCATTGGGTAGGTTAGATGAATTTGAAAACTTTTGGAATTAAGGGAGTGTTTGTGTAAGGGTAATGGTGTTTGGGTTTTAGGGTGTTAGGCCAAAAGGTTTTGGGCTTAAGGTGATGGTGGACCAAATATCCTGGGCTTAAAAGAGATGAGGTGCTAAATGCCTTGGGCTTAAGAGAGATGAGGTGCCAAATGCATTGGGCTTAAGAGAGATGAGGTGCCAAAGGTTTTGGGCTTAAGGTAATGCTAAGCCAAATGTTTTGAGCTTAAGGTAGGTGAAGTGCCAAAGGTTTTGGGCTTAAGGTGATAGTAGGCTAAATGTCTTGGGCTTAAGGTTGGTGAGGTGCCAAGGGTTTTGGGTTTGAGATAATAGTAAGCGAAATGTTTAGGGTTTAAAAGAGATGAGGTGCCAAAAGTTTTGGAATTAAGGTGATAATGGGCCAAAGGGTTTAGGGCTTAAAAGAGATGAGGTGCCAAATGCTTTGAGCTTAAATTATTTGGATAAAGAGTGTTCATTGGGCCAAAGGTATTGGGCTTGAGGATTAGGTTTTGGATTGGAGGCCAAAAGGTTTTGGGCTTAAAGATTAGGTTTGGATCGGGGTAATTAGGCTTGAAGTTTGGAAATGAAGTTTTGGTATCTTGGAGTGTTTGGGAAAAGGTAATAATGTTTGGGTTTTAGGGTCTTTAGGCCAAAAGGTTTTAGGCCTAAGGTAGTGGTAAGCCAAATGTCTTAGGCTTGAAAGAGATGAGGTGCTAAATGCCTTGGGCTTAAGAGAGAGGAAGTGCCAAAAGTTTTAGGATTAAGGAGATAATGGGCCAAAGGGTCTAGGGCTTAAAAGAGATGAGGTGTCAAATACTTTGGACTTAAGCTGTTTGGATAAAGGGTGTTCATTGGGCCAAAGGTATTGGGCTTGAGGATTAGGTTTTGGATTGGAGGCCAAAAGGTTTTGGGCTTAAAGATTAGGTTTGGATCAGGGTAATTAGGCTTGAAGTTTGGAAATGAAGTTTTGGTATCTTGGAGTATTTGGGAAAAGGTAATAATGTTTGGGTTTTAGGGTCTTTAGGCCAAAAGGTTTTAGGCCTAAGGTGGTGGTAAGCCAAATGTCTTAGGCTTAAAAGAGATGAGGTGCTAAATGCCTTGGGCTTAAGAGAGATGAAGTGCCAAAAGTTTTGGGATTAAGGTGATAATGGGCCAAAGGGTCTAGGGCTTAAAAGAGATGAGGTGCCAAATACTTTGGACTTAAGTTGTTTGAATAAAGGGTGTTCATTGGGCCAAAGGTATTGGGCTTGAGGATTAGGTTTTGGATTTGAAGCCAAAAGGTTTTGGGCTTAAAGATTAGGTTTGGATCGGGGTAATTAGGCTTGAAGTTTTGAAATGAAAGTTTGGTATCTTAGAGTGTTTAGGAAAGGGTAATAATGTTTGGCTTTTAGGGTCTTTAGGCCAAAAAGTTTTAGGCCTAAAGTGAAATGTCTTGGGTTTAAAAGAGATGAGGTGCCAAATGTCTTGGGCTTAAGAGAGATGAGGTGCCAAATGTCTTGGGCTTAAGAGAGATGAGGTGCCAAAGGTTTTGGGCTTAAGGTTGTAAAGGGCCAAAATTGTTCGAAGTTTTGAATGAAGGTTGATTTTCAACTTGGTTCAAGGCATAACCTAAACTCGATGTTTGTATGCATGGTTCTATCGTGATGCATGCTGAAAAATGTTTCATGGGTATATCCATAAGGTCTTTATTATCATGGTACATGAAACCTAGGGTCAAAGGCTAGGGCAATTACATCTACAGAGGTGAAGGGTGGTTTCAGTTTAAGGGTCCCCGTCCCACTAGAGCATCGATATACCAAATCACATGTAAGTCAAAGAGCTTTGCGTGGGTCCAATGGTATGGATTGCTCGTTACACCACTAAAATGATCAGGAATTTGTCACGGGGTGGATTGCTTTCGCTATCTCCCAACATACTCAAAGAGAGTTGTCAAGCCAATGTTACTCGCCATCCAAAAAGTTTTTCTAAGTGACTAAGGTTAGGCAATGAGCCTTTATTTATGTAAAGTGATGCAAGAAAGTCAAATTAAACTTAAGTGAGCCAAAATAGAGATTATTTTGGAGAAAATCTCAACCAAATAGTAATCCTCTTATTTGCTTTCCTTTTATTAAAAGGGTGGCAACCGGTCCCCAGTAGAGTCACTAACTGTGAGGTCTCGCCCGAGCACCTTGTCCGGCTTGCTAGGGAATCAAAATGCTCTTTCGGGTCTAATCTCACGATTAGAAGTGGCTATCGCTTTATTTGGCAAATTAATATGATTTTTCATAAAAGGATTCGGGAGTCGCCACCCTAATTTATTTAAATGGAAAAATTAAGGAAAATTAAAAATTGACTCCAATTCATTAATTTCTAATTGATTTGCCCAAGGATAAAATCACTAGCTTTCGAACCAGGTTGAGCTCGAGGATTAAATTTTTGATTCTAAATTTAGCTCATAAGTTTAATTTGACTTAAAAATTGATTTCATGGATGACAGTTATTCATGGTGATTTATGATTATGGCATAATTATGGATGTATGGAAAATAAAGAACAAGTAATTAAACATCTACAAGTAAAATAAAGTATTTCCTCTAGCCCTTATGGGTACTAGAAAAATACAAGGTCGCTCCTTTACTTCAAAATAATTAACTTAATTACAATAGAATTAAATACAAATATTTACAAAATAGAGGGGAAATGGATTGATTGGGGATTTGAATTTGAGGCTTGGAGTTAAATTCTAAGAGTGCCTACGTACCCCTTTGGATGGGAATCAAAACCCACGTAGTTCATTCCACTGTGAGGTGGAGGGGTTTAGGGATTGATCTAATTGATTTGATTTGATTTGATTTTGAGGGTTGGTGAGAGAAGATGTTATACCTTCTCTTAGGAGATTTTGAGTGGAGCGGAGTATTTTTTCGGATCAAAGTTTTGTTTCATCAGTCTCAAAATTCGGAAATCCTACTCAATGAGAGTGGATTAAGTGAAATTAACCCAAAGAGGATTAAATTAATTGATTAGTTACTTAAGGAGAGTATTTAATTACCTAATTAACTAAGTGGATTAATTAATTAATTCAAAGTGATTATTTAACTAAAAAAGATTAATTAATTAACTAATTGATATGATTAATTAACCTAAAATTAATTAAAATCAAAGAGAAATTAATTAATTTAGGGCCTACTCAAAGAGAATATGAGAGACTAATTAGAGAGAGAGAGGAGAGAGAAGCAAGTGGATAATCAATCTACACAAACTTGAGGGGTATAGAAAAATGAAGGAGATGAGGGGATATTTATAGGCAAAGTGAGGTGGGATGAAAAAACCAAAAAATGGCTGAAAAGTGGGCTGGAAAAGGGGCAAAAATGGAACATCTGCGCACAGAGGGGGACCAGTCACTGGAGGGGCTGGCGAATTCGCCAGGCCCTCTGGCTTGGCCTTTAAGCCTTCTGGCGCCTGCTACCAAGCAACTTGGCAGCTGAGCCAAGGAGGCCAGCGGATCCATCACGGCTGCTGGCAGCTGCTGCTAGGCTGACCAACGGCTGAGCCAAGGATGCCGACGGATCCACCGGGCCTTCCGGCGGCTATCGCTAGGATGGCTGGCGGATCCGCCGGTCCTTTCGACGACTTTGAAGCAGGCTAGGTTTTCTGATTTTTTTCAAGTTTTCGAATTAGTTTTCAGGACTTTTGAGTCAGTTTTTGGGGCTTTATGAATTTTGAAAAATTATCGGCCCTGAAGCATAATCGCCATACTGGCTTTGTGTAGTGCAATAAACTTAATAGATGTCAAGTTGTGACCGCGTCATGAGAGTGCAAAATTGGGTTCACAGCGAGTTTTTTTATTTATTAATATTTTAAGAAATAGGGAGAGCATGGTCTCTTGATTACATTGCAATCACACTAGATTCGTTTACAAAAGTTGGAACGCTATATGTCACTCACATATGCAAGTATAACATCTTCTAAAAGGAACCTTCTTGAGAATGTCAGGATCATCTTTGAGTATTTGCCCTTATGAAGTTTAATTACCCTAAAATGCAATGGGTAAGTGCATATGAATATGGATTGATCATCTTTTGATTGTTGTTTTGATTACCCCAATGGTTTGATGAAGAGATGTCGTCATATGAAAGATCCCAAGAAGTTTTGATTTCAACTCTTGTTATGGAACTATGGTAAAATGTAAGTAATTTCTACTAGTGCTAAAATTCATTGATTCTTTATCGTTATTCTCCCTCCCTCTCTCTCTCTTTAATAACTCATCTTTTTTGGATTTAATATGGAAAGAGAAAAGAGAAGTGTATAAAATTATAAGAGGAAAAAGTAAATATTTTATTGTACATGAGTATTTTGGACTCGGACTCAACATTACAATTACAAGAAAAAGGAAGGGATCAACATGGTCAATTTCAAAATAACAAATACATGGCAAGAAAGAAGATGTGACAAACTAAGGCTTAGATTTGGACTTGGGTTTAGCATTGGACTCAATCCTATACAAGTCAGATCAGTGTTGCTAAAAATCTACAAGTATATAGGTCGTGAACAAGTAATATAGTAGTAAAGTAGAGTGTTGATCCCATGAGGAATGGTTGACAAGTACCAAAATTAGGATTTTTCTTATTATTTGGAGAATCAAATAAGAATGAAGAAAACAAGCAAAATTAAACAGATATAAGAAAAAGATAAATTCAATATTTATACAAGCTTAGGATTTAGACTTCATCAATTGACTACTTATGACTTCTTTATATTTTCTAGATTGGTTTTTAGCTTAATGGAATTAATGATCAGATCTCCCTAAATTATATGATGTTCTCATTCAAGACACAATACAAATATTCATGTTAACTTTATGTCTACTTTCGTGATTACAAATAATTAACACAAACCCATTAAGTTTTATGGAAATTCTTAAAACAATCACAAATGTGTGTTCTTATCTCTAAGCAATACATATCATAGGTCTAATATTTCAATGAACTAGTATTATGCTTCCACTCTCGCTACTTCACATAATACCTTGATTCATGCAATTAATGGCCAATTAATCTCAAGCATTAAGCTCTAAGATAAATGATTAATTCTAGCAATCAAACCCCACTCAATCAAACATAAATAATCATAGGCAAATTAAGAGATTACATCTAAATCCTAGAGAAAAATTAATTACTCATAATTAAGAAAGAAGAAACTAATGTACAAAGAGTTTTAAAAAAGAAGAAAACTTGATAGAAAAAGTAATAGAAAAAGTTATAGAAACTATTGAGAATCCTACTTTATTTATAGACAAAAAATTCTAGGTTTAGAAGGCTTGAAAAGCCATTAGAATCGAAGAAAAATTGAAATTCAAATCAGCTCTTGAAGTGGATTCAAATTAGGAATTAAATATCTTTAAAACAACACAGTCGTGTTAAGTAGTAATTTTTGGATAACAGATGGTCGAATTAGGCTATAAGGTCTTCATAAGATTTTTATCTTTATCTCTTATCTTTCCAACGCATCTTGAATCGCCTTAATTCAATTTTTGTAGCTCAAGTTATGATCTAAATACCAAAATATGTCTGAGTTGTCAAAATAGCTATACTCGTCAGAAGGTGCATGGCCGTGCCCTTTCATTCTGCACAGTCGTGCATAATTTTTCTCAACATTTGGCCTTGAAATGAAATCAAATAGCCTTGAACAGATGTGCATGGTCGTGCCCTTTTACCGTGCACAACCATGCACATTTGAAACCCTTTTTATGCACTTTTTTGCTTCTGATTTTATTTCAATTTATCTTGAAACTTCTAAATTCCTTGAAATTGCATAGAAACCTTTCAAATAACCTAGAAAAACTTGACAACAAACTCCAAAAACAAAAGGTTAACAAAAACAAATAAAATTAAAATATAAACATTTGATGGATTAAGATTAACAAATACTCTTTATATCTATCATAATTCAAGCTTATTAATCAAATGGACTCGATCTCCTACACAACACATTAATTGGACTTGTGTTGGTTGGATAAATATGATGGGTCTGTTTCTACTTTAATTTAATTCATTTTTCAATGGTAACAATTTTTCTAAACTATTTATAAAGAGAAAACTTTTGTTTGAAAGAGATTTTTCTTGAGATTAATTTGAGGTTTTTATTGGAACTTTCATCAAGTCATTGGGCAAATTTTATTTCTCATTTATATCTTCTACCTTGATCCATTTAAGATTGTGATTGTAATCCATTATGAGAAAGAAACTTATGGTCCTTTGAGAGTTTAAGTTTAAAACTCTTGGATGTTCCTTTAGGCATTTCTAGGTTCTTTCTTCGAGTGTTTGAGGTTAAAATACTCAGTATTTTTTTTTGAGTATTTTGGGTTAAAACACTTGTTGGATTCCTTTGGTTATTTCTAGGTTAAAATACTCAGTGTTCTTTTGAAGTGTTTAGGGTTGAAACACTTGATAATTCCTTTGTTTATTTCTAGGATAAAATAATTAGGTTCCTTTGATTGTTTCTAAGTTAAAATACTCAGCTACCTTTGGGTATTTATAGGCTAAAACATTTGGCGAGAGGGTGCAAACACCTAGGTTTTAAGTTTGTGTACAAGAGAGAGGGTATATCTTTTTTTGAGTTATGGGTTTTCAAATACCTTGTAAACTTGGGATATTCTAGGTTGTCAAATATCTATTAAACTTATGGTTTTAGATTCTAGGTGGTTAGAATTTAAATTGTAATTGGTGATTGCTCTACCCATTTTTTTTTTTTTTTTTTTAAAACTACTTGATATAAAACGAAAACTCAATGTATGATCCTTAGAGAGTGGACATAGGAGAGACTCACATAGGCATGCATTTAGGTGCAATTTTGCAAAGGCTCTTGGTAAGGATTCATACCCTAATAGTAAACAGAAATTATTTTACCGTTTTGGATTAAGTGTAAACATAAATTGTAATTGCATATTAAATTAGATAGGATGGTGATCTCATAACTAGATGCAATACCCAATTAACTATTTGTTATTGTTTATTGTAATTTTTTAATGGTTGTAATTTATTTCTCCTTCGCTTTCTTTATTCATGTATTTATTTTATTTATTTTTGTTTATGCTATTTGTTACAAGGTGTAATTCATGTCTGTTCTCTCTTTTTGTAATTAAGTATTTTATTTGCTTGATTTATTTCCTATTTGATACTATGAAAATCATATTGCATAAAGGTAAAAGAAGTTTTAAAAAATTAAGGGTTTATTCATCTAAATAAAACTTAAAATTAATAATAAATTTATTAGAGGCTGGTTGTAATGGCCAAACAACCTGAGATTTCTAACACTTTGTCTAGCTGGTACCCAACTTCTGAACCTAGATTTCTTAGGAAAACAATGGATAGAAAGTAACATCGAGTGGGCAACCTTCCTTAGGTCTGCTTGTCGATAGTGAAATCATCCATCCCGCGACGTTTACGAGTATGCACGTACTATTGGACCCACACGAGGCTCTTTGACTCACATGTGGTTAGGTATATCGCTGCTTTAGTGTGACGGGTACCCTATGCAAGCCACCCTTACCCTTTCATATAATGAACCTAGAACCTGACCTTAGGTTGTATGTACCATAATCAAAGCCTTGCACAAATTGTATATTCATGAAATACTTTTCCCATATATATCATGCATCCATAATGTACAAATTAGCAAGCATTCATCCTAA
>CATKHJ010881258.1:0-15397 GCA_949750685.1 Vernicia montana
AACATGATTCTATTTCAATAGTTAGCATCGTACATTGAGTCCATTTCATAGATTATAAGACTTATTGTTATTTTCCATGATTGGATTTGTAGCTCCTCATAGAGATAGAGAGAATGAGGATGATGGAAGATGTGACCATCACGTGTGTTTGCTTTAAAGATTGATTCAAGATTATTTTTGGAGCTAAGGATTTAAGGTGAGTGATTATTATGCCATTATGGTTGTGTTTGAACCCTAAGGCATAAATGTCTAATTCTTTCATGACCACCGAATTATTTATTGATAATTGCTATTTGAACTATCCTTGAGATATTCTATTCATTGTTTACATGAACCCAATTGTTAATTCTTCTTGATATTGATTGAAACCATGATTATTGATTCATTGATAATCCATGTTATTGATTACCATTGTATAACTTTATATGATTATTGAACCAAAAAGCAGAATTCCCTAATTTTGATGTGGGGTAAACCATCAGACATTGTGCACAATATATACTCTGGTGGATAGAGGAAAGTATCCATGTCCTAGCTAGGGAGGGCTTGTCGCCCTAGCCGTGAGATCTAATCAATCTTGCGCAGAGATGAGGGTATGCTCTGATAAGATGAACCTCTACCTCGATATTGATATGATGAATAAATGCTATGCCTTAGTTCTCGGTAATGCCTTGAGCATAATACCATTATATGAAGAACGTTAAGACATAGTTACTTGATATTCGTATTGTACTGATATGATTCTGCTATACATGATATGTTATTGATATTGCCTCCAATCGATTGATATTATTGAAATGGTTGGATATTGAATTTGAACCAAATGTTTATTGATGTTAAATCCGATCTTTTGTTATTTTTGAACCGATTGGTTATTGTTATTGGATGTGAACCATAAACTGTTATTGTAAACCAACCTTGAATCACCAAGCTTCACAGGTTATGGTAGTATAATCTTTACTCACTGCCTTATCTTATTATCGATTCTATTTTTTTTTCAGGTGAGCTTTAGTTTATCGGTTAAGTTCCCGAGGCGTTCTTCTTCTCCCTTTCTCGGAAACTCAAGTGATTAATGTAATAGCTCATTTCTTATTAATATTTTTGTATAGATGATTATTCAAATATAGATGCTTCATGGTAATGTACTGAATGGTATATGTATTAGAAATAATCTTTTGGGTCTTCTAACATTAAGCTAATAAGGATGGCTTTAACATTGTAATTGAATGTTATTAATGGATATGGAATGGTATAGTTGTTTGGTTCTGATATTGGGAGATTGCATGATATGGTTATAGATGGTTGATTGATGAGGTTCCTACGGGTTTTCGGTGGCCTTAAGCCTACCCATGCCCTAGGATTGTCGCGCTCGAAAGTCGGGTCGTGACACTACAAAAGAGAGGAGAGGGAGAGAGAAAACTCTAGCCTAGGTCTCTCCAGAAATGAAATTCGGATCCCCTTTTTAATTTTCATAAAAAGGCTTTTATATTTTTGGCTCTCAAAGATTTTTCAAATTTAAAAATATTTTTCTATTTTTGATGAGATAATTCTCAATTATCTCTCAAAAATCATATAAAATCTACACCTTCCTCTCTATCAAAAACTGATTGGAGGGAGTTGGGTCAAATTAGAAAAACGAATTGGGCTTGAAAAATGGTACAGAAGGCCAAAAAAAGGCGAAATGCAAGCACGCCCCCTTTCGTGTTAGCTAAGGGCACGTGAGGGGCCATGTGCCCCATGCTTGGGGCACATACCCCTTGCCTAGGGCGCATAGCCAAGGCCCACCCCCTTCTGGGCTCCAAGGACCAAAATATAATTTTTCTATTCTCAAGGATTAAAATATAATTTTTTTAAAAATTCATTTTAACCCCTAAAATGCAAGGATTTGAGTATCTAAGTATGAAAAACTCAAAATCATTTTGAAAATCTCTTCTTTTAGATGAGTTTTCTGACAAAAACTCCAAAAATTACAATTTAAATTTAAAAGACTAAGTTTGTGAACTACTACTCCAAAAGAACAAATTCGTTCCTCATCATTGGGTTTCAAGGATGAAAATCAAGCTTTCACAGTTTGTGTCCACTTTGGCTTAGTTTGTTTCACAAATTAAGGCAAAGTAAAGTTGGACTGCAGCTTAATTTTCCTCTCAAACACACACATCGCAGATTGAATCCCTCGATTGCAACTTTACACAACTTACAACTTTTTCAGTTGCCATTGCCAAGTGGGCTTGAACATCTATTGCCACTGCCAAGTGGACTGGATTTGATTTTCGGTTGCTACCACTAGTGGGCTTGAATATCTATGATTTTTGGGTTGTCACTGTCGTGCGGGCTTGAATATCTGCAAAACAACTAAATATTTGGTAACAACAAAATATTCAACAATTGTTAATTTGGAATTTTAAAAAAAAATTCTCAAAATTTTGAAAATAATTTTTCATGAATATGCTCAATTCATTAAAAAAATAAAAATTCTTTTTTGAAACAACATCCCATATCTTGGGTATTTGGAAATTTTCAAAATTTTTTCAAAATTTTGGAAAGACAACTTAATTTTTAATTATTTTGCTCAAAATAATTTTGGTAAAATAACTTAATTATTTTGCTCAAAATATTTTTTGTCAAAAGTTGAATTTTTTGGAAAGTGAAAAAGCTCCTTTCACTTTTTTCCTCTTTTCTATTTTATTTTTCTTTTTTCTTTTATTTTTCCTTTTCTTTTTTTCTTTTCTTTTCTTCACCTTCCTCCTCCTCACTTGCTGCCACCTTCTCTATTTCCCATTTCTTCCATTTTTTTCTTCTTCACTTCTTTAATCGTCCATTACTCAAATCTTTGAGGTTTTTCTTCAATTTTTCCATTAAAACTCCTTATTTCTACCTCAAAACGACTAATCAACCTTCAAAAATAAGATTTTTTAAAGAATTAAAACACCAAAATCTAAAACTTTCACAAACCTCCTTAACCTCCATTTTCACCAAAAATCAATGGATTTGTTAGCAAATTTGCATTTTGAAACTCTAGAGAACCCCAACTTTGATTTCATGTCAAAGCAAGAAATTTTGGCTGGGCAAGGATTTTGGACAACTTGGGATTGAGGCATAATCAACTTTGGCCCATTATTCGTTGTTTACACGAGCACATCGTCGGAACTAAGGTATTTTCCCTTACCAATACTCTTAATTTCATTTTGCATCGGTCAATTTGAGCGGGTATCGAATGAAAACCGAAATCGAAAGAAAATACCAGACTGCACTGTCTGAGGCGCACACGCCCCTCACATTGGGCACATGCCCATGGGCACGCCCTTACTTCTCCGCTTGTTGTTTGAGTCATTTCCTTCGCAGTTACTGGTCTATTCTGTGTCTTTTTCAGTTCCATGAGTTGTCACTCACTTCAAAACATACTCTATGTTCATTCACCATTCAAAATGACTGACTTTTCTGTGTGTTCTCGCTTGGGATTTTAAATTGACTGCATCTTGTCTTTTGTAACTAACATCAAAATTTTCCATTTTGCAGGTGAAAATTGACAAAATGAAGGGAGGCGATAGTGCTTACGCTGCTTGGGAGTGGTATAGATGACTCTCTTCGGTTTTGAAGGCTCGGATCTCATAAAGAGGCTTCGAGTCGTTTATTCTTCCTTTGTAGCGGCAGTCATCACACGGCGATTGGTGTGCCTTATATGCCATTATGTAGTGGTCGATGGATACCACCCATACGTTCCACCTTCCCTTAGAGAGATGACCATCACTCCGTTTGATTTTGCGACGATGATAGGACTGTCTTTTCAAAGTGATCCCGTGCCTTTTAATGATTGCTTCTCTCGGCCTGCTTATAATGTCAAATATGCTTGTGTGAGGAGATTACTGGGACTTTTAGTGACTGTAAGATCCCATAACACATGTTCTTATGATGATATCTATCGTAGGTGTAAAGACTGGAACCCTACTGATGCCATAGGGATAGATCAGTTGGTTCACTGCTATCGTCTCTTCCTTTTCGGTGCAACCATCTTCGCTGACAATCGAAATACTGTTGATTTGAGCCTTCTCAAGGCTCTTAGAGACAAAGATTAGATCTAGTCTTACGCTTAGGGTCCAGCAGGCTTGGCATGCCTATACTACAACATAGATCTTTCGACTAGGCAGCATGAGAAGATAGGTGACTATTAGCAACTTATCAAGGTATGTCGCCCTTTTCGCATCCTTTTCTCTTTTTTGTACCTCTACTTGTTTTAACTTTGTTTCTTATGTCCAAATTTGAAATTTTAAGCACGACCTTCTGCAATGCCCCCAGTTTGATGCTTTAAGGGTGGAGGAGGATCTTTTTCCCCATGCTAAGAAATAGGGCCGAAGTCGCTATGATAATGAAGACTCATATGACTTTGAGAAAAATCAACTATGACTCAACCACTTGACTTCTGACCAGGTAAACAAGCATAACAGTTAGTGATTGTGAACCCTCAATTTTGCACTCTCATGATACAGCTGTAGCTTGACACCTGCTAAGTTTAGTGCATTATGCATAGCAGTATGGCGATCCCACTAGCTAGTTAGCAGGCAGGGGTCAAGGGGGCAGCACCCCCTCGTAAAAAATGGGTTTTCAGGCATAATACCACAAGGAGACTTACTTTTTCGATCCTGATCAGACTTTTTGTACAAGACAATATTTTTTCAAAACTGACCTGATTTTTTCCAAAACTAATTGTCAAATTATTCGATAATTAACTTCGAGTCCACTGACACTGACCGGTAATTTTTTAGCATTTTGAAAGCCTCGAAAACTGACTCGAAATCCAAAAACCTCAGAAGCCGTGGACGTTCACTAGGAAAGCTTGTGGATCCACCGAAAAGTAATGGCGGCAGTCGCCGGACAGTCCGAAAGAAGCGCTAGAAGGTTGGAGACCGCCGTCGTATCCCCCGCATCTCTGCACTGACGCACAAGCAGCCACCGGATGGGCCAAGTAGTCTGGCGGATCCACCAGCATTCACAGCGGCCGCCCAAAAAGATGTTACGGATCTGTACAGACCATGGTTTGGATCAGCAGCCCGTCCTGGCTGCTGGTCCTCCTGCACCTCCAAAATTCCATTTTTACCCCCTTTTCAGCCTTTTTTTTGCCCTTTTGACTCCATCCTTTTGATATTTTCACATTTTCTTTCTCCAAAATACCCCCATCTCACTTTGCCTATAAATAGGCCTTCCCATCCACTATTTCTTTTCACCCCTCAAACTTGTGTAGATTGGCTATCCACTTGCTTCTCTCTCTGTCTCTCTCTAATTAGTCGCTTATACTCTCTAGGAGTAGCCCCTAAATTAATTAATTTCTATTTGATTTAATTAATTTTAAGTTAATTAATCATATTAATTAATTAATTAATTAATCTTTTTTTATTAAGTAATCAATCCATCAAATGAATCCCCTTTAGAGTTAATTTAATCCAATTCACCATCCTATCCTCCTTGGGTTGATCTCATTTAATCCACTCTCCTTGAGTAGGATTCCCACATTCCGACTATGATAAAAGAGAACTTCGATGCGGAAAAACACTCTGCCCACTTAAAATGTCCCAAAGAGAAGGTATAATATTTTCTCTCACCAACTCCAAAATCCCACCAAATCAAATCAAATCAAATCAATCTGACCATTCACTAAACTGCTCCACTTCACAATGGAACGAACTATGTGGGTTTTGATCTCCATCCAATAGGGTACATAAGCACGCTTGAAATTTAACTTCAAGCCTCAAATCCAAATCTCCAATCAATTCTTTTCCTTACTATTTTTGTAAATATTTGTATTTAATTCTGATGTAATTAGTTAATTAATTATTTTGGCGTAAAGGATCGATCATGTGATTTCCCTAGTACTCTTAAAGGGCTAGAGGAAATACTCTCATTTACTTATGGATGTTTAAATTACTCGCTTTCAATTCTCCATGCACTTATAATTATGCCATGTTTATTCATTATAATCGTCATTAATACTTGTCATCCATAAAATCAATTTTTAAGTCAAATTAAACTTAGGAGTCGAATTTATAACTAAAAACCTAGTCTCCGAACTCAACCTAGTTCGAAGACTAGTGGTTTTATCATTCGGTAAATTAATCAGAAATTAATAAATTGGAGTCAATTTTGGATTTTTCCTTAATTGTTTCATTTAAATAAATTAAGGTGGCAACTCCTAAATCATTTTTCAAAAAATAAATCAATTCGCTAAACGAGGTGATAGCCGTTTCCAATCGTGAGATCGGACTCAAAAGTTCCAAAAAAACAAATCAATTCACCAAACGAGGTGATAGCCGCTTCCAATCGTGAGATTGGACTTAAAATAAAATTTTTGATTCCCTTAGCGGACCGGACCCCGGTGCTCGGGTAAGGCCTCACAATGATAAACATAATTCACTTAATTAAGGATACCTACCTTGTTTTTTGTAGATCGTGGTTGTACTATGGGGACCATTGTAAGACTACCCCATTTATGCTATTGGAGCTATTGGGACGACTGGGATGAGGCAGTTGCTTCATTGTACCACTCATTGGATGTGGTTCTTAGGTGAACGGGTCCATCAATGGGAGCGAGGACCATGCCAGAAATGTATGCCTTATCGCCCTCCAACTATGACATTTGCACACCAGCTCAAAGGTGAAGATCTTACAGTTGCCCTAGTAGGATGGCCAGTAGAGGGCTTCCTAGAACCTTGGTCTGAAGGAACCTATTAGCAGTTCATCAGGAAATATTTACTTCCTGGAGTTCCCTTGCCGGCCTCTTACCTTTCATGGAATACTCCAGTTTCTCAGGATGCTACCGTGGTAGGCACTAGACAGGTTAGAATCCTACCTCTTTGCCTTTTTTCTTCTGGATACTTGTTACTAACATCTCTTCTGTTGTAGAGGTCGAGATAAAAGAGGTCACGTAGGGGTGAGGGCACTTCTACGTCATCTGTAGCTGGCGGGGATGACACTAAAGCCCCTGCTGATCCATTTTAGGGAGTAATGCTGGGGTGTCTTTCAATTGACTTGGACCCCATATACCTCTGCATGAATTAAAATGGCATATTGGTGAATGACACTTTAGATCTGAGTCATATAGTCGTTGCCACCTATGATCCTACAGACATTGCTCATGTGAGAATTCTTCTTTTTTTATTCTTCTGCTCATTTCTTAGCATCCCATACTCATGCAACTTGTCTTGCAGGTTCCTAGGGTCATGTCTGACCGTTACTTCCAACTATACTTCTCTGCTAAAAGACAAATCACCCTTCTCACCCAGAGCAGGCAAAGAGAATTGGTTAGTCTGTACAAACATGCATCACAAAAATATACACCTTTATTCATTTGGAGAAAATTTTATACAATGTTCTAATGCCATGCATGCATAAATTTCAATGCATAACATGCATGGCATACTCTATGTTTGGTGAAATACTCTATGTTTCTATCTCGTAGCCTAATTTCTACTCATCTTTTGTCTTAGGATAGGAGACCATCATATGATTTTTCTCATCTCACAGATAGAGGAGGGAAGCACTCCAGTTCCTTTAATCCTTGCGAAAACTATCATCAGGCTAGATGATTGTCGAGTGACTTAGGTCTTTACTAGGAGCCCTTTGCTACTACAGGTATGTGATCTTTCTCCCCTTTTTAACTCTTTTTAAGCTTTTCTTTTGTTAATTCCTTTTTTAACCCAATTTTATGGCAGATTTGGCTTTTAAAAAAGCTAGGGAGAGTGGCTTCACCACCAAAATTCTTGATTGCTCGATATGGGCCAAAGCACTATACTCGGCGGGTTATAACCAAATCCAATGATTCTGTGGATGATTAGAAAGAGTACTTCAGGATTGTTCCATATAGTTCTATGAGATGGATGTGTCCTTGGTGGAAGATCCATTTTTTCACCTTATAGACCTATACTAGGAATGTTCCTCATTGCAGACTTCGCGAATCGACTTTCTATTCGCCTTAAAGACTGTGCAGACAGTATGGACGTCGACAGGACATTCCCAAAACTATTGACTTTCATCCTGGTTGCCTTCCAAGAGCATTCTTAGAACAATTTGAATAGAGTTGGCCCTACAGGACTATAGGGAAAAATGCTAACTTGAATGGGGACTTTACAACTTCGGAGGAGTATAAAGGATGGGTTGCACTTCATGATCAAGAAAAAGATCACGTTCGACGAGCCATACTGATTAGGAAACACTTTCCAAATAGAGCAAAGAAGAGATGAAGAGAATTAGAGGACAAGGGCCTTAATAAAAGGCCAAATACATGATTTTTATTTATTCAAGTTGTAATTTTACATTATTCACTTTTCAAAATTTCCAAATGTTAACAAACAAAAGAAATAGATAAATAAATGCAAATTTATTCTATCAAGAAACAAATTCACATTCATTTAATAAAAGCATATCTTATTGTTTAAATTACATTTGGATTTTTATTCTCTCCTTTTGCCTAAGCAGTCCAAAAAGGACTTTCTGCTTAACCTCTCTTTTTCATTTATTTTTTGTCTTTTTTTTTTTTTTTTTTTTTTTGCCTATAATTGCCTTTTAACCCCATGAGGTTGTCAACTCTAGTGAGACTTTCTCTCTTACTCACTTTTATCCTGTTCAAACATAAATCTCTTGAGATGATCCAGGTTGATTAGTTCCTTGAATTCATTGCCCTCCAAATCAAACAGAATGACAGTTTCCTTGGAGAACATTTTCTTCACCAAGTAAGGACCTTCCCAATTAAGCCTAAATTTCCCTCTTGAATCCATTGGAGAAATCTTAGCATGCTTTAGAATAAGGTCACCTTCTTTGACCGAATTAGGGTGAAATTTCTTGATAAAATGCCTAGCTAATATCTTTTTATAAAGCTAATCTTGAAACAATGAATGCATCCTTTTTCAGTAGCACCAGCCTCTAGATGCTGAGGCAAGCGCAAGCAAACTAGAGAGGAGGTACCTACCGGTGTAGATGGCATGCTTACTGGATTTCAGCGGATCATAAATGATATGACTTGAACCATTCCTCCAGCAGCTTCAGCTGCAGCACCTGTAATATCTCTTGAGAGGTTCATCAAGTAACATCCCCTTATTTTTTTCTAGTGATGAGGAACCTATGATTTTTTGGATAATATTAGAGAGATTTGCTTAGGGTTGGGTTGTACAAATATCATATCTATCTACTTTACTAGTCGTAGGCTAGAGGGACCTGCTCTAACTTGGTGTAAGGACTATGTAAGGCCGAGATATCAAGATCTGACTTGGGATGATTTCAACAGAGAGTTCTTAACATGGTTTGTTCCTCTTGGCTTTATACACCGAAAGATGAAAGAGCTTGAGGGCCTAAGGAAGGATGAGCATACTTTTGTGTCATAATTTACCAATAAGTTCTTAGGGTTGTGTAGATTTGTACCTGATGTAGTACTAGATGAGGAAGCCAAGGAATTTAGATATGTCAAGGCTTTGGGTGATGAGTATAAATCCTTGCTTAGTAGACGTCAGGGTTGTCCTTTCAATGAGTTGGTAGACAATGCCCATAACATAGTGTTCACCATTGATGAAAATAAGAAGAAGACTAGAGGAGCTAGTCGATATGAGGGTCAAGGTACATCCGGTTTTGTTAGTTCTAGTGGCACATTCACTATGGGAACTTACTCCACCGAGTCACAAGGTTCTCAGAGATGTAGGGGAAGAAGCAAGAATAAGGGTGGATTTAGGCATAACAGAGGCTACAGTGATAGTAGTGGTGGTTCTAGTTTTAGTGGTTCAGATTCTGGTTTCAGTGCCACAGTATATGCTAGATGTGGTAGAGCTCATCAGGGGCAGTACTTTCAGGGATCATGTGTCTTTTTTAGGTGTGGCCAGCCATGTAACTTTGCTAGGGATTACCTTGTATCTGGTGGTTAAAGAGCATTTACTCAAGGGTCCATGGCTAGTGTTGCTCAACCTATGAATACTTCAGCTCATTCTCAGTCAAGAGGATGATTTAATGGCTAACAGGGCTATGGTTTTGGGGGTAAAGGCAGATGACAGAGTTAGGGGTAGAGTTTTGGCTATGCAGGCAGAGGTCAAAATCAGGGACAAGCTAGGGTCTTCACTCTTGCACATCAGGATGCTTAGGCTTCAAATGCTGTGATGGCAGGTATTATTTTTATCTATTCTTTAAAAGCTCGCGTGTTATTATATCCAAGTGTTATACACTCTTTTGTATTCCCTAGTTTTGCAATAAGATTTGACATGATGCTATGAACCCTTTATTTTCCACCCTCTGGCATACAACCAAACCCTAGAAGCACCTAGACTCAGTAAACAGACCTCCATAAGTTGAAATCGTCAAAAATTACCAAAACTTTATAAATCGAGAATTTGAGCCCTGGGAGCTAGGACCCATCCCTCTAGTCTCTGAATCATCCTTCGATCATCCGAAATTGAATACGGAGCATAACACAATTGGAATCTCAAAAAACGAAGTTGAAATGGGCCAAAATCGTGAAACCGGGCCTAGGCTGCTGCAGGCTGGCCCTGCGGTACCGCAAAGGCCCTTTATATAAGCCAAATGGTTGCTGTAGGAAGCCTCTGTGGAACTGCAAATGCCCTTTATGGCAGCCGCAACGAGAATTCAACTTTTTGCTTTTTTTTTTTTTTTTTTTTTTTGCATTTCCCACATCCGAAATTGATGGTTTTTGACCCCAATCTTCACCCTATATATAGAGGACCTCCCACACATCATTCTCCATCTTCTAGTGAGCTTAAGAAGCCTTTGCATTGAGCAAACTAGTCCCTCTTAGCTTGGTCCCTCAAGGAACGAGCCCTCAATTTTAATATATATTTTTTATTTTTGCTTTGTTATTGCTCTTTGCTTTGCAAAGCAAGTTGGATACGACTTTTCAAGTCATCCCGGCAAGTTAAAGGTTATCCATCCTGCTATTCAAGGCAAGCTCATTGCCATCTGAGGTCTGTAATGCCACCGTCCGAAGCAAGTTCCATATGCCCTACGTCCCCAAGCCGCGAAAGCGTAAGGTAAGTTTCTTTTCCTTTCTCTTTTCATTTTCTTCATTTATTTAATTTATTTTTCCCTCATTGGGATTCTCTTTTAATTAGTTAATTAAATTGGCTCACCTAGGTGGTTAGGTTAATTAATATAAATTTATTCAACTTGGTAAATCAATTAGGTTAATTAATTAATCTAACCCTCTCAAATCAAACAATCAAATCATGATAAAAGGCTAGGCTAAACTAACTCCTTCGCAAGAAGGAAGAACTGCATGGATTCTTATTCCCATTCAAAGGGATATGCAGGCATGCTTGGCTCAAGTATCGAATCTAATTAAAATAAACCAACTTCTCCCCCATTACTTTCTTTTGTGTTTGCTTTTGAATAAATAAGTTGTTCATGCATTCTTAAACTATTCATGAAATCTATTTTTAAGTCACTTCCATATTAATTGCCAATTTGTTGAAATAAACTGAAAACCTAGTCCTTGAATTCTCTTTGGTTTTAAGGCTAGTTGTGAGGTCTTGCCCGAACGCCCTTCCCCTCGCTCAGGAAAAATGGCTTTAAGGAAAGGCGAACAACTTTTGAGGGAGTTTAGGTATGAGTTTTGGTGCTCACGATTGGAAGCGGCTATCACCTCGAAAAATTGATTTGATTTTTGAAAAGGGTTCGGGAGTCGTCAACCTAATTTATTTAAGTGGAAAAATTAAGGAAAAAACTCAATTTAACACCAATTCATTAATCTTTGATTAATTTATCCAAGGATAAAGGTACTAGTTTTCGAACCAAGTTGAGCTCGGGGATTATGTTTTTAGTTTTAAATAATCTTGATTTGACTCTTAAGTTTAATTTGACCTTAAAAATCGATTTCATTAATGACGAGTATTAATTGCAAGTATAAAGTGCATAATCATGGCATATTTATGAAATGTATGAGAAAATAAAGAGCAAGTATTTAAACATCTATAAGCAAAGGAGAGTATTTCCTCTAGCCCTTATGGGTACTAGGGAAATCACAAGATCGCTCATTTACTCCAAATTAATTAAATTGACTAATAACATTAATTAAAATTTACAATGTACAATGGATTTATATTAAAAATAAAAGGGGAAAGGGATTTGATTGAGGGTTTAGATTTGAAACTCAGATTTAGATTCCAAGCTTGCCTATGTAGCCCATTGAATGGGGATAAAACCCACGTAGTTCATTCCACGGTGAGGTGGAAGGGTTTAGGATTAATTTAATTGATTGGATTAATTTGGGGTTTGAGTAAAGGTGGGGGATTATACCTTCTTTTTTGGTTTATATGGTGGGTGAATGGTTTTGCCGGAGCGGAGTTTCGTTTCGTAAACCAAGGTTGGTTTAAAAAAGGAAATTAATTTGATTGATTATTTAGTTACCCAATTTTTAATTAATTAAAAAGATTAATTAATTATAGTGATTAATTAAAAGAATTAATTAATCAAATTGAGCTAAAGATTAATTAAGATTAATTACTTAAAATCCAAAAAGAATTTAAATAATTAATTTAATTAATTAGAGTGATTACTCAAAATTAGTGTGAGAAAAATAATTAGAGAGAGAGAAACAGAAGAGAGAAAGTAGATAGCTATCAATAAATGATCAAGGGGTGAAGAAAAATGAAGAAAATGAAGGGGTATTTATAGGTGAAGTGAAGGTAGGGGTGGTTTAGGAAAAGAAAATGTGAAAAGACCAAAATGATGGGGTCAAAAGGGCTAAAAAAATGGGCTGAAAAATTGGTAAAAAGGTCATTTTAGATGCCAGGAGGATAAAACCAGTGGAAAAGTCGGAGGCTCCGCTGGGACGGCCGGCAGCTCCTCTAAATTTCTCGACAGTTGCCGTTGGGAGTCCGGCAGCAGCCTTCGGGCTTCTAGCGGATCCACCGAGAGTCCTGGCGGCTCTGCCTGCCTGCCACCTCCGGCGGGTAGATAGGCTTCGCGTAGAGCCTTCGGCCTCCTCGGAGGCGGCCGCTAGGAGGTTTGGTGGAGCCACAGAGGAGGCCGGCGGATTCGCCAGGGGCTTCAGCGGCTGAGGCGCATAGGGTCTTATTTGCAGTTTTTTTCCAGTTTTTTTGGCTTCCGGGTCAGTTTTTGAGGTATTCTGAATTCTGAAAAATTACCGGTCAGTATCAATGGACTCAAAATTAATTATCAGATAATTTGGTAGTCAGATTTGGGAAAATTTTGATCAGTTTTAGGAAAATATTGTCTGGTACAAAAAGTCTGATCAAGATCGAAAAAGTGTCAGTTTGGATAGAAAAATATTCCGGTTAGCTTTGGAGAGTTTAGAAATAATTTTGGAGGTGCAAAATTAAAGGTTCACACTAGTGTACTTTTTCTTGGATAATAATTGGAGTCAAAATGGAGTTTTACTTTATATTTTCCCGAATAAAAATAAATTAAGATGGCGACTCATCAAAATGTAATATTCATGATCCAAATCAAAAGAATAAGCCCGAAGGCTTCATCGTGAGACTTAGTCCAAATGAGCATTTCGATTCCCTTTAGTGGATCAGACCGGTGCTTGGGTGAGGCCTACAGATGTTTGTCAGTCTTAAGTGTCCGTTGTCAGTTGCCACTCCTTTGAGTGATTCTTTGTTGGTGGACACAACCTTTCTAGCATGTCCAGTTCGAGTTGAGGGTAGAATTCTTACCGCTTATTTGATTTTGCTTGATGTGATGGATTTTAATGTGATTTTGGGTATGGATTGGTTGTCAACCCATTATGCTACCCTCGATTGCCATAGAAAAGAAGTTGTCCTTCGTATACCAAATGATACAGAGTTTTCTTTTAAAGGAAATAGAAGTATTGCTCCCTATAACCTTGTCTCAGCTATTAGTTCTAGAAAAATATTGCGTCGTGGTTGTCAAGGTTATTTGGCTTTGGTGAAAGATGTTTCCATGGATGTTGGAAATATGGGAAACATGCCAGTAGTGAATGAATTCCCTTATGTGTTCCCTGAAGAGCTTCTAGGATTGCCTCCTAATAGGGAGATAGAATTTTGTATTAATGTGGTACTTGGAACAAACCTTATATTGATCAACTTCAAGGTGCTCAATATTTTTCTAAGATTGATCTTCATTATGGGTATCATTAATTGAGGATTAGAAAGGAAGATATACCTAAGACGACATTCAAAACTCGGTATAGGCATTATGAGTTCCTTGTGATATCTTTTGGACTCACTAATGCACTTGCCACATTCATGGATCTTATGAATAAGGTGTTCATACCATTCCTAGATCATTTTGTCATTGTGTTTATTGATGACATATTAGTATTCTCAATAACTCCTGAAGAGCATGCTCAACACTTGAGGATGGTTTTGCAGACTTTGAGGAATCATTAGTTGTATGCTAAGTTCTCTAAATGTGAGTTCTAGTTGGACAGTGTAGCCTTTTTAGGACATGTTGTTACTAGGGATGGCATTACGGTGGACCCCAAAAAGGTGAAAGCTGTCACAAATTAGTTGAGGAACTATAGTCATTTAGGTTCGCAGCTTTCTTGGATTAGCAGGCTATTATCGCTACTTTGTCTATGATTTTTCAAGGATAGCAACTCCTCTGACTCGATTAACTCAAAAGAATGAAAATTTTCAGTAGACTGAAACGTGTGAAGATAGTTTTCAGAGGCTTAAATATTGCCTTACCTCAACTCTAGTATTAGAATTACCTTTGGGTACAGGTGCTTACACCATTTACTATGATGCTTTGAGAGTTGGCTTGGGGTGTGTGATGATGCAGCATGGTAAAACAATTGCTTATGCATCTCTCCAATTGAAGAAGCATCAGTAGAATTACCCTACCCATGATTTGGAAATGGCAGTAGTGATCTTTGCCTTGAAAAATTAGAGGCATTACTTTTATCGCAAGACTTGTGAGATATACACCGATTACAAGAGTTTGAAGTATATCTTTGACCAGAGGAACTTGAACTTGAGGCAGAGGAGATGGATGGAGCTCCTGAAAGACTATGACTGATTATTCTTCACCACCCTGGTAAAGCAAATATTGTAGCTAATGCCTTAAGCGTTGCTCTTGTAGTTTAGCTCACATTGTGGTGGAGAAGAGGCCTATAATTAAACAGTTGCATGAACTATTTGATGAAGGTTTGCAGTTAGAGGTGCACAATTATGGAGTACTGGTAGCACACTTTAAGGTCCACTCAATTCTAGTAGAGAGAATTAAAGTGGATCAGAGACAGCACCCACAATTGTGCAAAATCATTGAAGAGGTGCAGGAAGGTAGTATGATAAGTGCTTAATTGATTACATTTTACCCTTTGTTCTTAATGTATTTTATCCTTAAATTGAGTTTGATTTATTTGTTTAGTGTTTTTCCAGAGTTCTTTTATAGGAATTTCATATTTTAGGTTGCCATGAATCAATGTTAT
>CATKHJ010881405.1:0-18371 GCA_949750685.1 Vernicia montana
ACACTTTAATTAATTATTATGGTAAACCTTTTTCACTTGATAGGTGATTACTATTGGGTGTGCGACTTTCTAGGTTCATGTATAATTAGCAATAGGAATGAGAAAATATTTTTCTCTACTAATGTGAAATTCTCATTTCACACATAGTCCCATAAGTCGTGAGTAATGCCTAGCAAAGCATATAGTGACTACCTAATTAGAAATGAATGTTTATAGTTGATCACTTAATCATCTCATAGACCATCGATCATAAATTATCAGGCACTTGAATCCCTTCATTATAGATCCCAATCTCGGCTAAGGTAATGGTTTATGTGAAACCCTAATGTGCCTCGATTATATGTCCTTATCTCAATTCTAATTCTTGGTATAATTAGATTTCTACTAGAAACTCTTTCTAGTGAATCTTACTGTTCTGGCCAAAAACTTTGGTATCAAGAATAACCAGATAGCATAGGATCTTAATCTCGTTTACTCAAGGTAATGAATTCTATCTTGGCGATCACTTACCTTCATATATAACTAATTAGAACCATCACATACCATATAACCATATATGAATTGCACGTTTATGTAAATAGTAATAAATCCTAATCACATATATATAAGATACAATGTCCCTCAAGTCAAAGGACTATATACACTATTATGACCTAGATGATAAATAATTGACAAGTAGTAAAACTTCATATTATTATCATCTAACGTCATAGTTTGACTATTCATCCTATGAATATCCACTTGTTTGTATCGACATCACATTTCAAGCAGCATACGACTCACTGCCTCTATAATCATAAGTATCACATACTTATTATAGAAAACAAACAGAGGTGATGGTCTTTCGAAATTAATAATGCCCAGTCATTAATCCTATGACCACGAACATATTTAAAGTATTTGTTTGAGAATGATCTGTCACTCATATTCTCAACAATTGAGAATAGATCCCCTTACAAAATTCTTAAGGACTGTATTCAATAATATGAAACCCTTTTCATATAATGAATATATTTATAACACCATTGGAAATTATTATCTACTATTACATAACTATTATATGGCTCCTAACGCATATACTGCTATCAAAGATTTGCTCAAAAAGAGTAGCCTCCATGTTCTCCTCCTAATCCTGTTCCAATATGAAAACTGGTTCACAATCTTTTAGGGGAAGCCTGACATCAAAGAAGATTTCAAACCCAGGGATAAGTTTCTTAGTGATAGGGCATAGCCATATTTTAAGAAAGCCACAGTAAGGGAAATCTTCACCTTCTTTTACAAAATACCCATTAAGAGTTTTGAAGTAGGGGCGCATTTGCCAATCATATAACTCACCTTTTTTTAGGCTACAGCCCTTTTCCTAGTTTTCAACTTCATCCCAGCTATATCTTCTTGGGTGGGCTCATATTCAAGACCAAAAGACAGGTTGACCACAAGATACAACTTCAAGTTGTCCACTCTTTGTTGCCTTTTGCCCATACCTAGTCTAGGGAAATAATTCATGTTCTTTAACATTTTAGCTATAGCAATATTACCATAAGGATCAGAGTCAAAAGAAATGAACTCTTTACCCTCCCCCTTCTTCCTCTATAAACTGCACTGTGTTAAAGGAGAAACCGGATAATGGTAAGGAGGATACCTTAGGTTGAATTTCCAGGATGGGTATAAGGCTTGGGACCTCACTTTTCCCATACATATCCCCTTTAATAGTAACAATTGAAGTTCCATATGGGAACTTAAGCTTTTGGTGGAGTAAGGAGGGGATAACTTTAGTTTGATGTATCTATGGTCTTCCAAGGAGGAGGTTAAAGCATGTAGGTACATTAATAACTTGGAATGGGATAAGAGAAGTGGTAGGTCCGATGGTGAAATCTAAAGTGGCTACTCCCAATACTTCCCTCTTGGAATTGTCATAGGCCATTACAATCTGATCAGAAGGTGTAAAATCTGAGGCCTCCAATCCCAAACAACTTGCTACTTTCAAAGTGAAAACATTTAAAGCTGATCCATTGTCAATTAGTACCATGGGGATAGTCTTTCCTCGGGCAGCGCCCCCGAAAGGTAAATGATTTATTTCTTTCCAACACAGACTGACATCACTTTTCTGACCTCGACCGGACATCCTACACCTGACAGTGCTTTCCCAAAACTGACCAAATTTTCTCCACAACTGACTGCAAAATGTCTGATAATTAATTTCGGATCTACCGCCATTGACTGGTATTTTTTCAGACTTTAAAAACTCCCAAAAACTGACCCGTAACTCCCGAAAACTAGCTCGAAAAACCCCAAAAACCGAACTGAAGGGCGAGCAGCCCAAAAATCGGGCCGCCTCGCGAATGTTCGCAAGGCTAGCAGGTGCGTCTGCCGGTGGTCTGGGCGTGTCTACGGACGCGCCGCCGTGACTCGCGGCTTCCACGAGTCACCTCGCGTGTCCGCACTGACTCGCCTGCTGCGCGTCAAATCAAACCTGATGCATCTGACAGTCTGCCAAAAGGGCTGGCGGTGGCGCGTCCGCCAACTCCCCTGGTGGACGCCATAAGTGCCGCTAGCGGACGCGTGTGGCTCTCACGCGCGTCCGTAAGGCCTCTTCGCGGCCGGTCACCTTTTCATCGTTTTACCCTTTTACCCCTCATTTTTTCTACTTTTGAAGCCCTTTTTGATCTTTTTCGCCCCCCATCTGCTCCTATAAATACCCCCCTATTTTCATTTTCAAACTACACTTGAGAGCCTTTGTTAATGGTTATCCAATTGCTCTATTCTCTCTCTCTCTCTCTCTAATTAGTTTTCTCACTCATTTTGAGTTATTTCAATTAGTTAATTAATTAAAAATCAATTTTAATTAATTAATTAATCTTTCAATTAGTTTTCACTCATTTTAAATTAGTTAATTAATTAAAAATCAATTTTAATTAATTAATTAATTTTTCAATTAGTTTTCACTTATTTGATTAATTAATCCTTTTAATTAATTAAAATTGGTTAGTTAAGCAACCAAATCATCAAATTAATTTTCTCTGAAATTAATTTAAATCCATCATCCAAAATCGATGAAACAGTATTTCGGTCCGAAAAATCACTCCGCTCACTCAAAATCACCCCAAAGAGAAGGTACATCATCTTCTCTAACCAACCCCAAATCAAATCAAATCAATCTGACCAATCCCTAAACCCCTCTGCCTATCAATGGAATGAACTACGTGGGTTTTGGTCCCCATTCAGTGGGGTACGTAGGTACACTTGGAATCTAAATCCAAGTCTCAAATCCAAATTCCAATCAATCCCCTTCCCCTTTTATTTTTCATGTAAATGTCAAAGTATACTTTCCTTGTAAATTTCAATTAAAATAATTATTTATTTGATTATTTTTGGAGTTAAGGAGCATTTTATGGTTCTCCTAGAATCCATAAGGACTAGAGAGAACACTCTTCTTAACTTGTGGATGTTTAAATACTTGCTCTTTATTTTCTCCATATGTCTCATAATTATGCTATGCTCATGCATTATAAATTGTCATTCATGAAATCAATTTTCAAAAGTCAAATTAAATTTAAGAGCCAAATCGAGATTATTTAAAACCAAAAACCTAGTCCCCGAGCTCAGCCTGGTTCGAGGACTAGTGACTTTATCCTTAGGTAAATTAATCAAAGATTAATAAATTAGAGTCAAATTGGATTTTTCTTTAATTTTCCCATTTAGATAAATTAGGGTGGCGACTCCCGAATCCTTTTCAAAAATCAAATCAATTTTTTGAGGCGATAGCCTCTCCAATCGTGAGCACCGAAACTCATACCTTAACCTCCCTTAAAAATCACTTAGCCTTTCCTTAAGGCAATTTTCCCAAGGGAGGAGAGGGGCATTCGAGCGAGGCCTCACATCGGGTCACCACTGTTATGTACAAGGCATGGTTATGGCTAGGCTCTCCTTTTGGTAGGTCATGATGATTGAAGGAAATGGATGCAACTTTGGGGGTGTTAGTGAGGGAAGCTACCAATGTTTTATACATAATGTTTGGAGGCCTCGCCCGAGCACCGATCCGATCCACTAAGGGAATCGAAATGCTCTTCAGGAGAAACTCCACAATTGGAACCCGCTATGAGTTCGAAAAATTGGATTTTGATATTTTGGCATTGTAAAGAGAGTCGCCACTTCAATTTTATTTATTTATTAATTGGAAAAATTAAAGGAAAACCCAATTTAAATTGACTCTAAATTATTTATTTTATCCCAATGGAAAATCACTGATCCACGAGTGACCAAAGAGGGCTCGGGGATCAGGTTTTGGTAATAAACAATAAATTTCTTTAGTTTGGCTTAGAAGTGCAAAATAACTTTATACAAAAAGTTGATTTTCATGCATAAATGAACAGAAGTAAGAATGATGAATGAAACAGTTATTAATAGTGCAAAAGTTATATAAATGACAGTTATTAAAGAAATAGTAGAAAGCATAAATAAGATAAGAGGATCTTTTCTCTAGCCCTTATTGGGTATTAGGAAAAACACATATTCCTCAATCAATTTAATAAAAGAAATGCATAAAAGACATATAAGCAATAAAAGAAAGATAAATGAAATATGAAAGGGGAAAATATTATTTAAAATATTTTGGAGTTGATGCCTTAAAGATTGGCATGTATACGTATCTCGTTGAATGGGAATCAAACCCCACGCAGTTCTTCCTTCTTGCGAAGGAGGGGTTTACTCAAAAGAGGTTTGATTTGGTTTATTAATTTAATTCAGATTTTAAATTAAAGAATTTTAGATCTTTTCATATTTAGACCTAAATAAAGATGTAGGATGAATTCTAGATCTGAATTTAGAATTTAAAAATGCAAGAGAAAGGGATTATACCTTTGCTTTTCTTGGCTTTTCCATGAATGGGGTGAGCATAACTCCGGATCTGAGCTCCACTTCAGATTTAGGAACTCAAAGCAAATAATAACAACTTTTAAATTAAAATAATTTTGGTAGGTGGAAGGATTTGAATATAGAAAAGTGATTTTTGGTATTGAAATCGATAGAGTTTCAGTTATAAAAGAGGCATTTTTCGGATTCCCCCTCTCTCCTCCTCCTTTTTTCTGAAAGAGGAGGGGCTATTTATAGAGAATGCAGGGTGAGGAATCATGCGGCACCGGCAGCACATGCGGCACGCACTCTTCTGATGCTGTCCAGGCATTTTCTGGCCTAGCTTGGTCTGGTTTGGTTTGGTTCACCTGTATCGACCTAGTTTTGCACTGTTTTGGTTTATTTTGGCCCGTTTCTGATATGATTTGGGCTCGGTTTGATTCTATGGGTTCGTAACTAAAAACTGATTGTCTGGAGGTGAAATTTTAAGGGTTCATAGATGTCTATTAGAGTTTGGCATTGATTCAATGCCTTGCAAAGAGCTTGGTGATGAGGATATAATAATTGGATGAGGCTCCAAATAGAAATGCTGGCTTAGGTCTTTTTGAGTTGTTTTAGGATGGGGTCTTCTTCAGGTTCAAGGCTGCTTTTCATCTTTTTCTATAGGTGATGGGATGAATTGAACAAGAGGTTGATTGACATGATGGACAGGTGGTTGGAGGATTCTCCCACTCCTAGTTATAACATCAATTTCCTTAACAAGGTTGCTTAAGTTAAGCACACAGTAGAAATCATAAGTGGATCGAATCAAGGGGATAGGATCTACTTCCAATTCGGAGAAGGTGATAAAGTTGGCTTGGTGATTAGGGAGTAGATTGGTGGAAATATTAGGCTTGGTCTTTGGCCAGATGATATCACCACTGTCAATAAGGTCTTGAATTTTGTGCTTCAAAGCTTTGCAAGCATCAGTTTTATGCCCCGCCCCTTGATGATATTCACAATATTCATTGGGGTTGTAATTCCTGGACAAGGAATCAGGAGGAGCCCTAGGTTCCAAAGGCTTTACCATCTTTGCTTCCAATTCCTTTTTATAAACCACTACTAATGACACCCCCAAATCTGTGAAAGTCCTTCTTTCCAATCTTAGTGGTTGGTGGTTAGAAATGCCAGATATCTCCCTCCTTTATGATTTGTTGAGGAAGTAACATTGGATTGGTAGGGTGTGCTCTTTTTGTATCTTGGATTGGAAGGTTCTTCTTTGATTTGGCCACTTTGGATCAGGTCTTCTATTTTGGATGCAATGGCAATCAAGGCATTGAAGTCTGGAAGGTATTGGGTGAGTAAGTGATTTTGGTAAATTGGAAAGAGGTTTTTGATAATAATGTCAATTTGTTCTTATTTAGTAGGGCAATTCACCATTTGAGCAGCCTTAGCCCTCCACCTCGTAAGGAATGAGGAGAAGGACTCCTTTTGATATTTCTTAGTAGTCTCAAGATCCCTCCTTGTGACATCAACCTCAATGTTTTAGTAATATTATTTGACAAAAGCATTGCAAATGCCATCCCAAGTTTGCTTTTGGTTTATGTCTAAGTCCACAAACCATCTTACTGCAACTCTAGTCAAAGATTATTGGAAGAGTTGAGCAAGTTGCTCATTGTTCACTCCTAAAGGATTCATTGCCCCCACATACATTTTCAGGTGAGTTTTAGGGCAGGTGGTTCCATTGAACTTGTCTAGGTTTGGCATTTTAAACTTGGGTGGAACCCTAGCATAGGGAAAGAGGGTCAAAGAGCTCACATCAATCACATCATCATGCCTCTTGATATTTTTTAGGGTTCTTTCCATGGCTTTGAATTTTTCCATGAAGGCTTTGAGATCAGGATAGGAGAAAGCTTCCTTTCCTTGAAAGGGATTTGAATGAGAGGAAGTAGCAGAGTGGGTGGTGACGTTTGGAGTTTTCATGGCTTGAAGGGCACTAGCTATAGCCTTGCCTTTATCAGTAAGGTCAATTATAGTCCCGGAGGTAGAGGAAATGTTGGTGTGGGCTCGGGATGGATTAGTTTGGTTCAGGTTTGAAGCAGTTTGGTTCAGAGTTAGGCTTGGGTTATTTGGGTTGAATCTAGCTCTACTAATCATGGCTTGCACCTCTTCTAGAATGGACTGTCTTTGTTCCTTCAACTTGGCTTGCATTGCTTGCAGATTATCTTCTTACTTGATGAGAAGGGTGGCTAAGAGTGTGTTCAATTGAGTTGTTTCACTTAGATCATTTGAATCATCAGCATTCGGGTCTCTTAGCAGAGTTACATTCAGATTGGCCATTTCACCTTAAAACCAAACAAGGGTAGATGGGTAAGTGTAGGATCACAGCAAGTAAAAATAGATGGAAAGACTATTTGGAATAAGAAAATGGTTATGGGTTTGGTAGACTCTCCACTTGGTTCAAGGTTCTTGGTTTAATAAATGTATGCATGGATGCATAAATGAAAAGTCATTTCATGAAATGCAATTGTACAAGGCTTTGATTATGGTACATACAACCTAAGGTCAAGTCTAGGTTCATTACATGAAGAAGGTAAAGGTGGCTTGGAATTGGGTACCCGTTACACTAGAGCAGGGATATACCTAACCATTTGTGAGTCAAGGAGACTCGCGTGGTTCTAACAGTATGTGCTTACTCGTTACACCTTTGATAGGATCAAAGGATTTGTCGCTGGGTGGATGATTTCACTATCGATGAATAGACCCAAGGAGGGTTACCCACTCAATGTTACTCACTATCCATTGTCTTCCTAAAGAACTAGGTTGAAATGCAAGGAGCCTATACAAATGATGCATGAAAGTCATTTTTGCATTAAAAGTGCCAAACTTTAATTTAAACCAATTATTAGTCCACTTTCTTTTATTAAAAGAAAGTTTGTCCTCAGTAGAGTCGCCAACTATGAGGCCTTGCCTAAGCACCGGTTCTATTCGTTAAAGGGAATCGAAATGCTTATTTGGGTTTGAACTCACGATGGAGCCACCGAGCTCAGATACATTGGTTTTGAAAAGAGATTTTTGAGTTGCCACCTTCATTTTATTTTGTTTGGGAAAAGATAAGAAAAATAAACCCAATTAAATGACTCTAAATATTTATCCCAATAGAAAAAGTACACTAGCCCTCGATTACCAAAGAGGATTCGGGGACTAGGTTTTTGGTTTATTTAAAATAAAGATTAATTTGGCAAGTTTAATACAAAATAGCTTAAAATTAATTTCATGAACAAGTATAAAGCATAATAGTTAAGATATGCATGATCATTCATTTATTCCAAATATAAAATACAAAATAAAGCAAAATAAATGAAATAAGCAAATTATATATTACAATGAAACCAAAATAGGGGATACTGTCTCTAGCCCTTATAAGTTCTAGGGAAGTCACACATTCCCCAAACTAAATCCTAAAGGAAACTAATAATTAAGAAGAAAACCTTAACTAAGTGAAGAAGGTGATAAGGGGAGAAGTTTGTTTGTTTTATTTGGATTCAATGCTTGAACCAAACATGCCTGCGTATCCCTTTGAATGGGAATTAGAGCCCACGCAGTTCTCCCTTCTTGCGAAGGGGTTTTTTTAGTCTAGCATTTTATCATGTTTCAATTGATAGAATTGGAGACGATTGATTGATTGATTGATTAATTTTAATTAATTTACCATGTTGAGTTAATTACGTCAGATTTTAATTAACTACTCTAAGTGAATTAATTTCAATTAATTATTTTATTATAACTTGGGGAAGTAAAAGAGCAAGAATTAGGCAAGGAGCCCAAAGGGGAGAAAAGAATCCCAAGGAGGGAAAATAAATAAATAATAAAACAAAATAAAGAAAAATTGAAAAACAAAAGGGATTGATGCTTAACTTATGCCTGTGAGGTTTGGGGATGAATAGACGGAGCTGCTTGCCGGATCTTGATTCCACCTTCTCTCAGCTTGAGGCGAAACTCGGACCTCGAATGGAAGACTTGGGCATGCTTTGCAAAGTAAGGAGAAAAGAGCAAAGAAAATAAAATAAAATAAGAAATTTTAGAACTAAAGGGCTCGTTCCTTTTCTATGGAACAAGCAAGAAAAGAGCTTTTGAGGCTTGCTACAAGATCGCAGGTTGATCAAGCAAGTCTCTGGGTGCCTAAAACTGAGTTTGGGGGCCAGTATATATAGTAGAAGGGGTTGGGGAGAATCTTGGACATTTTACAATGTGGGATTTCGATTTCCAGACACGAAACCGCACATGACGTTTCTGCAACTGCATATGAGAAACTTAGGACCGCACATGAGAAATGGAATCGCATAAAGCCAACAAGGAACTGCACATGGGCTGTGCAGTTAACACAGCTTGTGTGTTGTTCCCGAGGTCTTTTCTGCGGTTCTGAGGCTCGATTTTGCCAATTTTTGCTATTTTGATCTGTTTTCAATCCCTTTTCACCCATTTCAGCTTCTGGGACTCTATTAAGTGATTGTAAGGCTCAAATGGGTCCAAAGGGTGCAAAATTTATGGTTCACAAACATATATATATCATACTACATAATAGAGAGTCAAACAGATATAAGTAACGCATAACTAAACTTAACGATGGACTTCAAATGATTAAAAGGAATTCATATGCTTCATGGTTTTACTTATGCCTTATAACTCGTATAACTTATTAAAGTTTATACTAAACTTAAACTTATGCTCTGATACCACCTCTGTCACGACCCAACCTAGGAGTTGTAACTGTCCTATGGTATGGGTAACCATTATGGCATCAAACACCCGTAGAACACACTTTCTAAAACTTTTTTAATGAAAATCCGGCAGAGGGTTGGCTACACATAATACACCTCTCAAGATGCGCAACCTGCAACAAAAATAACACTTCAAGAAACAATTCCTTATACCCACAACTTCATTTTCAATGCCACATCCTTCATAATTTATAGTTCATATAATTGTTACTCGTAAGCATTACTCATCTTATATAATTACCATCCACAGCATAATATATATACATATTTAATACTTTAAATAGTTAATAATATATTTAACATCATACACACAATCACAACTTAAATATCCTAAAAACTATTACCAACATGACTATGAAGCTCTAGACTGATCTTCAAGTTACATAGCCATTAGAGTAAAAAAAAAAAAACAAAATAAAAATATTTTAGCAATTTAGCATTTCTCAAGTTAAGAAGGAACTTGAGAAATACCTCGCTCAACTCTGCTTATCACCTGAAAAAAAATATTAACCACCACGGAATGAGAAAATTCTTAGTGAACAAATAACTTACTAATATAATATGCAGGCAAGGAATGAATATTAATGGATATAGGTAACAAATTATTCTTTACGAAGTAACAATAATGAAATTTTTTACATATTTAGCAGAAATCATATAATTTAGAAGCAGAGTGCTTCCCAAATATAAAATAGAGTAGCGGCTTATGTCTTGCTTACTTACACTCACATATAACACATATTAAGTGTAAGACTGATCAGGTCTTAAGTTTAGGATCGTCAAACCCTTCCTAGCTAAGGTTCGAATACGTACACCCCATCCGTAGGTTTTACCATGTGCACAAGGTCTAATGTTACCCATATCAGTCAGGGATTTATGCTTTAAAGGGAATTTCACATATCACATAGATTAAGTATCATTTAGGTGGGTTCAAATGACAATAGGCATATAGATTAGATTCGATATCATATGAATTCAATAACAATATAATTCATTTTAGATTAATAATAGAGTGAACAATGTCAATGGGAAACTCTAGCAACAATTTATAATAATGCTTTAGGGTCTAATCAATCAAGAAATTAATAATAGCTAGGGTTTTTGAAAATCAAAGAATCTAATAGCAATAATAATGTTCATGGTTTTCGTATACATCAAGGTTCACAAGGTTTATAGAAAACAATAGGAATGCACATATCATACGAATAAATTATTTACTCATCTAGACTGTAGACCACTATCTTAACTAATCACTTTTAGTTAACTATCCTTTGAATCCACTTTAAGCTTCCTCCTAGAAATATAATTACCTTATTATATATAATCCACATAACTTATGTCATATCTTATTTCTAAAATCTACCGAAGATTGGGCAACATTTCTATAAAAATCTAGATTAATCCCCTTGTTAAATCATCAATTTTTAACTCAACAACAAAAACACAATGCTCTAACTCGGACCTTATTATCACTAATAATCCCATCCTCTATTATAGTTCATAATTCAACCTCATATATTAATATTCACATCAATTTTCATTATTCATTATGGTCAATAATAAGATCATTAAATCCCTTACAAAAATAATTCATTTAATACTCGATTAAAAGTAAACTTAAAACTCATATCAAAATATAAATTCACAGTATGTAAAGAAATTCATTAATTTTTATAAATTTATATTTCACATTAATTATTTACTTATAATAATACCCATGAAAATACTTTAATTAAATAAAATTATATAATGAAAACTTTTATAACTTATATATATTTACATATATCGAGAGATAATGACGTAAATATTTTAATTTTATAAAAATTTATTTTGATTTATCGTAATCACACACACATATATATATATATATATATATATATATATATATATATTAAAAGAAAGTATATAATTAACTCATTTTGATATTAATAAACAAATATAAAATCTTGTATAACTTCAATAATTTCATTAAATATACAAGGTTTAATAATAAAAGAATTTCTTTAACTATATAAATTCATTTTAATATTTGATTAGAACAAAAGTAAAATCATATAAATTTATTAAAACTCATAATAATTAATAATAATTTATAAATTCAGTAATTTAGCTCCCATAACCTAAATATAATTCAGTAATATTTTAATAATAACTTAAAATTAGAAATCAATGTGAAATTCGAAAGTTTCGGAATTACCAAATGTGAGGCATCGCCCCAGCACCGATCCGATCCGCTGAGAGAACTGAAATGCTCTTCGGGAGAAACTCCACGATTGGAACTCGCTATGAGTTCAGGAAATTGTGTTTTGCAATTTGTCAATATAAAAGGAGTCACTACTTCAATTTTATTTGTTTTAATTGAAAAAATTAAAGGAAAACCCAAATTATTTAATTCACCCCACTGGAAAGGAACTAATCTGCGAGTGACCAAAGAGGGTTCGGAGATCAGGTTTTGGTAATAAATGGTAATTTTCTTTAGTTTAGCTAAAGTACAAAATAACCTTATAAAAAAGGTGATTTTTGTGTATGCATGAACAATAATACAAATGATGAATGAAACAGTTATGAATGATGCAAAAATTATATGAATGACAGTTATAGAAAAATCAACAGAAATAAATCCTACTAAAATCAAAAGCAAATAAGGTAGAGATGATCTTTTCTCTAGCCCTTATGGGTACTAGGAAAAACACATATTCCTCAACTAATTTAATATAAAGATAAATAACATATAAAGCGAATAAAAGAAAGACACACAAAATATGAAATGGAAAAATATTATTAAAAATATTTTGGAGTTGATGCCTTAAAGGTTGGCATGCCTGCATATCCCGTTAAATAGGAATCAAACCCGACGCAGTTCTTCCTTCTTGCGAATGATGGGTTTTGATTAAAAGAGTTGATTTGATTTATTAATTTAATTCAAATTTTAAATTAATAAATTTTAGATCTTTTCAGTTTTAGACTTAAATAAAGGCGGTAAAAGGATGAATTCTATTTCTGAATTTAGAATTTCAAAAGGAAAGAGATTACCTTTACTTTTTTTGGCTTTCTTACGAATAAGGTGAGCTTAACTCTAGATTTGAGCTCCACCTTGGATCAAGAATTCCTAAATCATATTTTCAAATAATAACAACTTTAAATTAAAATATTTTTTATAGGTGATGGATTTGGATATAGAAAAGTAATTTTTATGTATCAAAACCAACAGAGCTTTAGTTGTAAATTTGATATTTTTCGGTCCCCTTTTTCTTTTCTGAAGAAGTGGAGAAGTATTTATAGGGAAATGAGGGCCTGGAGGTGAATGGCAGCACACCGACCAGCACGCATCTGGTGTTGTCTGAGCGATTTCTTGCCCGATTCAGCCTCCCGCCCGAGTTAACCCAGTTTTGCACTGTTTTGGTTCGTTTTGGCCCGTTTCTGATCCGATTTGGGCCCGATTTTATTCTATAGGTTCGTAATTGAAAATCGATCATCTGGAGGTATAATTTTGAGGGTTCACAGTTGCCCCTTTATCAAATTTGGCCTGTCAGAGGCTGAATCTAATAAGTATAAACCGAAAGGGTTCTGACATCGTTCTAAAAAAAATGAAAATCCTTGTCTGCTTTTGGAACTATGATAAAATGCAATGTCTGTTTTCTGGCTTTTCTGACTCCTTTTTTATTTTTTGGCCATTTTTGAATTTTTGAAGTTTTTGCAATTTTGAAAGATTCAGAATTTCGATTGAGAGCCCGTCTGTCCAAGGAGGTAGATAAAAATCATACGAACCTATTGCTTCGAACGAAATTGATTTCCGACTTAAAATGGGCATGTTATGCCAAAACCACATGATTTGGACCTGTGAATCAAAAAGTCAAAAGGTGAATTTTGTGGGGACCACCCTTTTCCATATATATATCCTTTCTCTCTTTCAACTTTCATTTTCATTCTTTCTCTCTACCTCTCTAAGTTTCTCTCTCTCTCTCTCTCTCTTTAAGATTTTTTTTCTCTCTCTCTTTTATCTCCATAGAGCTTCCCCATCAGCCAATAATATGTGCCTAGGACCTGAGATATTGCTAAAAGACCCGAATCGCCACGTCAGTCACACTGGATCCCTTCAGGTTTGCTTAATTCCTGCATTTCTGGTTAGTTCATTCACATAGAAAATAAATAATAATTAATTTTAATTTAATTTTTTAAAATTTTTTTTTGCTCTAGCGTGTACATCTGAGACCTAGGGGAGGCTGAAGTGCCATGGAGCTAATCTGCATTTACTTGGAGGGTCAGGGAGCCATCCGTCAGCACCTCCAGCCTTTTGGTTTACACGGGTGGTTAGAGTTAGACATCAAGTAGCCCATCAATACCATTATAGTCAGAGCTTTGGTAGAGCATTAGTAGGACACCACAAATACTTTTCACCTCTCGTGCAGTGAGATGACGATTACTCCTTTCGAGTGGAGCATGATTACGGGTATACATTTCGGATCCCATCCTCTTGAATTTTACATTTCATGGACTGAGCTCCCTGCTACGGAGATGATCACCTTGATTGGTGCCGACCCTCTTCACAGGAATCCTATGTCCCACTCTCTTGGCTCCACCATACCCTGATGACCATGCGTCAGACACTAGATCGATATACTGTCGATCAGGGTGTTAGGATGTGTGCCTTGATTATACTGAGTTGCAATTTCTTGCATAACAACAAGGATAACATTAACTTGAGTGTTTTGCATTCTTTGGTGAAATTGGATGAGATTGGTAAGTTGGACTGGGGAGGTAATGGTCATTGTCCCTTATATCATGAGTTGGGCAGTATTTCCTGTGGGGCGCTTAGTGGCCATGGTGGTACCTCTGTTGTATTAGAGGTGAGTATTGTACTTTATCAAATAGTCTTCTTTCTTTCTGCCCCTATCTGGGAATTGATTAGTGAAAATTTGCTCTTACAGTATTGGGCTTATGAGCACTTCCCGATGTTAGCTCCACCATTGAGAGAGTCTACTGCTATTAACCCACCATGCGGACGTCTCTGGAGGATGTCTAATAGGAATGTGTATTTGGCATCGTCTTTTGAGATCTAGAGAAGGACCTTCGCCACTCTAAGTGTAGACCAAGTATTCTTTAACTCAATATAGACTTGCTTCTTTGCATTTCAATCCTTATTTTATGGTCTGTTTTACAGGTGAGATGGATTCCATTTCAGAGATTGTTAGAGTGGATGCCCGATCGGATCAGACCGAGTTTAGGCTTATCTTCCTATTGCCTCTTACTTCATTGCGAGGCTTTAAGGATGTTCTTCCTTGGAGAGAGGGTGAGAGCACAGATTACAGGAGTGAGAATCATGCCGCAGCCACCTCTTGTAGATGTGAGATATGGTCTAGCTATCCTGGGAGAGGATGATTGGGTTACAGGGGTATTTTATCTGGATTACATACTTCCTGATGCCGATTATGATGAGTTTTGTGAGACTTCCCTGATGCAGGGCATACCTTCATTAGATGTATCAGAGAGGCCGATACACTGAGGGTCTAGTTCAGGCACTACATGAGGACCCCCTTTAGGAGCTGGCAGTTCTGCTCATGTGAGAGAGCATGGGCCCTAGGGTTAGAGCTTCAAGTTTTATGGCTGGTCCTTTGCATTCCAGGGCTAGTGGTTCAACTCTGGATTCAGATGTTTGTTTGGGATATCAAACTACCCTGATTCCTCCGTCTACTGGTCTTATTTGAATCCCTTCCCATCTGAATTATATCTCTTATGATGGTCAGGCTCGTCGCTATGATCTGCCTAATAATCGACTGACATTCGTTTCTACCATTCCTAAGAGTGTTACAAAGGTATAAGTTTGTTTAGCTGCTTCTTACTCGCTTTTTGATTATTTTTTTTGTCTGACCTCACTTTATTTCTAGGTTTCGTAGAGTTTACTCGCTACCACTACGACCTTTTGGGTAGGTATACATTTGCTATGAGCTCCCTTCTGTATAACATGGATGAGATGGTATAGGAGTGCGAAGAGGAGCCCATGCGGAGGAGTCACAGACCCAGGCGTGGTCGCCAATGACCTATTTTTATTTACATATGCTATGTATGCATGTATGTTTAGGATGACTATTGTACTTTATGTTATGCATTTATGAACATGATGTGATGTATATATTCTTTTGACTTTAGTAAGACTCCATTGTGTTTCCTCTTATGCTTTTCTTACATTTTTCTTTCGATTTTATTTTTCTATTAATTTTGCACCAATTTTGATTTAAAAATGCATTTTTGAAGGCTCGAAACCATGCGAAACATTTAAAGATTTTTGTCAAAATTTGCTGATAGACAGAGTACGACTGATGGAGGTCGGCTACTGTGAACCCTCATTTTAGCACCCTGAAAAATATTTCTGAACTCACCATAGCTTATCAAAATATTTTTCTATCCAAACGACACTTTTCTAACCCTAATCGAACCATCTGTACCAGACAGTATTTTCCTAAAACTGACTGGATTTTCCTCAAAACTAACCGTCAAACTATCCGATAATTAATTTCGAATCCACAGCCCCTGACCGGTAATTTTTCAAACTTTAGAAACTCCCGAAAACTGACCTGAAACCCCCGAAAAACCCCAAAAATCGAACCATAGGGCGAGCAGCCCGAAAATTGAGCCGCCTCGCGGACGTCTGCGAGGCCGCCTAGCGGCTCATCTGCGGACGCGTCGCCGGTGAGTCACATGGCGGGTCCACACTGACGCGCCTGCTGCGCATCAGTGTCAGGAGCTGGCGGCTCCGCCATCCCTCCCGGCGGACGGTTAGACACGTCAGATTAGATCTGACACGTCTGACCGCCCGCCGGGAGGGTTGGCGGAGCCGCCAGCTCCCGTAGCCGACGCCGCGAGCTTCACTCATGGACGCGCGTGTTTCTCACGAGCGTCCGTGAGGCGTTCTAGTGGTCGTCCTCCTTTTCGTGATTTTCTAACTTTACCCCTCCTTTTTTCTACTTTTGAGGCCCTTTTTGGTCTTTTTCACCCCCATATGCTCCTATAAATACCCTCCCTATTTTTCCTTTCAAACCACACCTCAAGCATCTGTTGATTTGCTATCCATTTGCTTCTTCTCTCTCTCTCTCTTAAATCATTTTCCAACACTCATTTTGAGTAATCACAATTAATTAATTAATTAAAAATTAATTTTAATTAATTAATTAAAAAATAATTTTAATTAATTAATTAAATTTTTTAATTAAGTCCTCACTCAATTTGATTAATTAATCCTTTTAATTAATCACTTTAATTAATTAATATTTTTAATTAATTAAAATTGGGTAATTAAATAATTAAAGCAATTTTCCAAAAATCAATCTTGTTTTACGACACGGAACTCCGATCCGATAAAACCACTCTCCCACCACTCAAACCCACAAAAAAGGTACGAATGGCTAACACCTTTGACCAGGATGCGATGAACGCCTTCTTTCCCAGTCTCCTCAAAAAGCAAGAGGAATCCTTCCAAAAACACACTTACCACCGCCCTTAAAACACAAGCAAACACCTTCACCAATGCTCTCACCATTCAATCCGCCAACTTTACAAACACACTCAACACCTAGCATCAGTCCATCCTTAACCAAGTTAGGGAAATGACCAATACCACCACTGCTCCTCCACGTACCGAGCCAATTTCCACTCAGGCCGGTACAAGCTGTGCTCCCACTTTCACTCCTCCTCTCATTATTGACCTGACTGATAAGGGGAAGGCTCCTGATACTCCTACTTCTCTCCCTCTGGACTTAAATGCTACTGTTCCATCCCCCACCACGAATCTTTTTCAAAGTGGGGACTTTTCTAGCTTTCTAGAAGCCAAGAAATTAATGGAAAAGTTTGAGGCTATGGAGAGGACCCTCAAAAACATCAAGAAACATGAAGACATGATAGATGTTGATTCTCTGGCTCTCTTCCCAAATGCAAGGGTTCCACCCAAGTTCAAAATACCGGTCATGGACAAGTTCAACGGCACCACATGCCCCAAGACTCGTCTAAAAATGTATGTGGGTGCTATGAGACCATTTGGAGTGGATGAGGAGCTCCTTACTCAGTTGTTCCAATAATCCCTGATCGGAGCTGCTGTGAAATGGTTATTAGATCTTGATCAAAACCATAAGAAAAGTTAGGATGACATTTGCAATGCATTTGTCAAACAATACCACTACAACATAGAGGTGGATGTCACCCGTCGAGATCTAGAGACAACAAAACAAAGATCAGGGGAGTCCTTCATCGTGTTCCTTACAAGGTGGAGGTCTAAAGCAGCCCAAATGGTGAACCGCCCCTCAAAAGAAGAGTAGATCGACATTATCGTCAAAAACCTCCTCCATCAGTACCAAGTCCATCTGCAGACCCAGTACCTCCTGGACTTCAAAGCCCTTATCACAACTGCCTCTAAGATTGAAGATCTGATTCAATCTGGGCAAGTCAAGGATGATTCCTCAAACTCGAGGTACCGTAGGAACACTAATTACACTTCCAACACTGTGTGAGGCCTCGCCCGAATGCCCCTCCCTTCGCTCGAAAAAATGATGATGCCTTAAGGAAAGGCGAGAGCGATTTTTAAGGGAGGTTAAGGAACGGGTTTCGGTGCTCACCATTGGAAGTGGCTATCACCTCGAAAAATTGATTTGATTTTTGAAAAGGTTCGGGAGTCGCCACCCTAATTTATTTAAATGGAAAAATTAAGGAAAAACCCAATTTGACTCCAATTTATTAATCTTTGATTAATTTACCCAAGGATAAAATAACTAATCT
>CATKHJ010881430.1:0-11582 GCA_949750685.1 Vernicia montana
CTTATTAAGAATCCTAAATAAAGATGGAAAAGAAAACTAAAACAAACTGAAATAATAAAACTAAACAAATAAGGAAAACTAATCTAAAACCAAATTGAACTAGGAAAAACTTAATTCTGTTTTCTGGATGCTCCTGCATCAGAACTTGTCAAGCTCAAACAGCACATAGCCAAATGTTGGAAAAATATACGAATGACTGAATCTTCAAACTTGAACAAAATTACATAGATACGTGGCTTATCACCCCATAGCAGATGGCAATCAACTGAAGTTGACCATAAGGTGCTGCACTAATTGTCAATGTAACTATTCCCAAGAATATACTTCGTTATAAAATAAATGATCATCTCTAACAAACCAAGTCTTATGTATATACTAGACACCACCAAAAAAATTGCAACTAATATTGCTCAGCATGCATCATTAATATGATTGCATGCCTATAATGTTTACAATCAGTTGATATAACTTTACATTGATCAGTAGTTTTCTATCAAACAAAAAGCATTTGACCAAGCACAGCTAAAAATTATAAGGCAGTAGAAAGTAGATATAATGAACAATAACTATATCTATCCAAGAATGTTAATAAGAACAGAGCTGTTATTTACAGAATCTCCAGCCAGCTCTTGCTCCATTACTTAGCAATCAGATGCATACCAAACTTAAGGGCTTTCACAAAACTCCATCTCCTAAAATTTGCAGAAAGAAGCAATTCATGTAAGACATAGGTCAACAAAGCTGTTGTTATTATTGCAGTGTTATTATATCAGCAAAGAAGAATCTCCATAACTAAACAACCACAGACATGAAGGGGATGGACAGAATTTCCTACTGCAACTATCCTGATTGGTGGAAAAGATGATTTTACACGAATTCAGATGCCAGAAACAATTCAACAGTGGAACTCTTAGGAGCAGTTTGATATCATTTATATTTTTTTGGCTTTTGGTTTTTGTTCTTATACTAAAAGCTTGTATCGTAGAAAATGGGTTAATGAAATAAGGAAAAGCCACTTTTATAACACTAAATAACAAAAATAAATATATTTTAATAATAAAATTTTATTTTACAATTGAGAAATAAAAATAAAGAACCAAAAACAACCATAACAAATGGGGCCCTTAATTGCAGTAAATTTTACACATACACACACACACACTCACACAGTAAATCATCTGTAGGTTTAAATGTACAATATCCCACTATAATGTAATGATTAAAAACTTGAACGTTATATGACTAACATTTGGAACCATAAAACTGGCCACAAGCAGCTATTATGTCAAAATTAAGCCTCACAATACCATAACAGAGGTTAGTGCCTTAACATAACCAGAAATTAACTCATTGCTAAAAGAGCAAGCAATCATACCTTGCCACACATTGGACAGTTTTCACTTCTTTCCAACCATTCATAAATACAACCAAGGTGAAAATGGTGAGAGCATCTTGTTGTGATTTTAGGATTTTCTGGAGTGTACTCTGCAAGGAAATGACTGTTAAAAAACTATTCTGAATACACTAATGTAAGAACAAAGAATGTTCTTTATTACTTGACCAGAATCCAATACACGCAGACAAATTATATTACCGTCAAGACATGTAGGGCAGACATCTTCATCTTCAGAAGACTGTTGCACATAAGACAGTACGACTGCAACTTTTGTTGCCAAAGCTTTCTCTGAGGACTCGGAATGACTCAGTTTGAAGTCATCCTCAGAATCAACCCCATTCCATTTCTTCCCAAAACCGGATGATTCCACACCAGAATTGCTCATATTTCTTCTCAGTGGTTGTGATTCTTCTTGGAAATGAGTCATCGACTTCCTAGATACTAAACCATCACGCTGTAAACGAGAGTATCTCTGATCAGCATCATAAGGAACCGGCCTGGACAATGAGACATGAGTATCACTGGAACCATCTGGTAATCCTGTGCTAACACCTGTTGGTGCCAAAGAAGTACCTACTTGGGTTGGAGATATTGGCCGACCTTCAAGTCTATGGAACATTGCACCATACTGCATATGCACAAAAGGGGTAACATAAGGATGTGCCAAATTAGAATGAGATAAAAGAGCAGAAAATAATGGAAGTGACTATCACCAGATCAAAGAGCCTGCCTTAGAAAGGAAAAAAAATATTACGACAATAGCTTTAGACATTAATTCATGCGATGATTAAAAATGCAAAGGTTCTAAACAATCCTCATTAATAATATTACATTTCATGCTTGCATAAAATTTTAAGGGTCTATGTAATCACAGAATGGTATAAGTTGTATTGAGGCCTAAATTGCATATATATATATATAGGCCTGAACAAGGCAGAAGTAAGTCAAAGAATTGCCATAAGAATTAAGAAGCTAGGTGGTGAGGTTTATAGATATATAGGAAGGTAAGGAGTGTTGAGTTGGTGAAAATTTCAATGCTTACCCCACTGAGTAACTGGTGGAAAAAGAATCTGAGGCTGATGCAGTGCCTATTTACAGAATTACCGGCATAAGCATAATCTTCAAACTCATCGCTACATAGACAGCAGCAGAATGCACCCATATTTACCTAGGAAGCAGCCAACAAAATATATATGTTGAGCAGGTCCAAATTTGATGGAATTGAAGAGTCGGTCTGCGAGAAATTAGAGCGTTTTAAGCATAATGAGAATAAGTATGAGCATACAGAATGATGACAAAGAATTTAAGTTGCAAAGAGAATCTCAACAACCAACAGCCCTAATTGAAGCAGCTATAGAAAACTTGTGTTCCTGCAATGCATCAATTGTAGAATAAAGCAATGGCGATTAAAATTATATTCAATGCACAGCAAAGAAAAAAGAGTATAGATTGTTGTTTCTGCTTCGGAGTAAATTACCAAAGAAACACAATTAAATAAAAGCTACTGATAAGCTGAAGCTTACAGTGATCTTAATCTAAATCATAATCTCGTAAAAAGCACAAATTTTTAGCAGTAATCGGTTTAAATGAACTGACCTGGAAAGAATTCGACGAAGAATTGGAGATTCTGATGCATGAACGAATGATGAATCTTGAGGATCGAAATCTTATTAGGGTTTGTGGAATAGAGAGATAGAGAGGTTCTACACAAGTGAAGAGAGAAGATCTGCTGTTTCTCGCTTCCCACAATCTTAACTCAACGCGCCAAAGACTTTGTGCAGTGCTGTATTTTTTGAGGATTAATAATTGGGGAAAGTACACAAAAACTAATATGGTTTTGACCTTTTATACTTATGGATGTCTGATTTTTTTTTTTTTTTTTCTTTTTTACAATTAGGGATTTGATTTATTCTTTGGAGGTATTTGTCATTAATAACGTTAGTTAGTATTCATGTGGTATTTACGTAGTAAATATGGGTCTTATTTTTTATTTTTTAATAATAAAATATTAAAAATTAACAATAAGTGTCACTTTTAATAATAATTAATATTAAAAATTAATTTTTATTAATAAAATTAATAAAATTTCTGAAAATTAAGAAAGCAAAATTAATAATAACTTTTTTCTTTTATTTTCTCATAAACCAACAACCCATAATTAAAAAAATGCTTTGGCAAAAAAAAAAATAATAAATAAATAAATGAAAACAAATCAAGAACCAGCAAAATTGCTCTCTCTCTGTCATTTTTGTTCTCATTTTCACCTCCACTCTGCTTTTCAGCGCCGTTGCTTCACCGCCGCTGCCCCTATCACCACCAGACTCATGCTCCCAAGAGATCGTCGCTTTTTCCTTTCTAGAGTTTCCCTATTCCTATAAATCTATAAGTTTCCTCGTAGTTGTAGAGACACGTCTTCTATTCAACCTCTCCTTTTATATCTATTTATCATATAATATCATTCACAACTCACACTCACAAAAAAAATCGATTAAATATCTTTTTTTGTGTTTTAAATCTCTTTTATTTTTATTTTGTTTTTAGATCTGATTAATTTGTGAAACGACTTTTGATTGAGAGATTTGAAACAAAGTGTCAAACTATAAGATATGAAGCGATCAAGAAAATCGAACAGGGTAACATGGACTTCCGATGTTAATCTTTGTCAGGTATAGTCGTGATCATCTTCGATCGAAGTTTCATTACTTTTTTTTTTTAATCTCTTCAATTCAATTTTTTCATTTTGATCTAGGTTTAGATTTAGTTTTAAACGAGCACTTGATGATTATTTTTATTTATATTTTTTTAATTTTATGATTAATTATTGGTTCTAGATTTAGATTCTGAAGTTAATTTTCGGCCAAAAATATAAATATGACTCTCTCCTTTGAATTGGTGCTCAAGTGAGCCCTTAATGTTTTTTTTTTTTTTGTCTCATTAGACTTTTAATCTTTTCAAAATGGTACATATAAAACCCTCTCTTTTGAACTAATATTCAAGTGAACTTTAATATTTTTTTTGGTCCCATTACATTCTTAATCTTTTCAAAATTGTACATATAAAATTCTCCATCTATAATTTTGGATTTTTGTCGAGTGATGTTAAAAATAAAAAATTAATATCTATACACGTACGTATTAATTTTTATTTTTGTATAAATATTTTTTAAACTATTTAGAAAAAATTTAATATTTGTGAAATTTAAAATTAATAAAATTAATTAATTAATTAAAATATTACAAATTTAATTTAATATAAAATGATTTCTTAATCCTTATACATTAAAATATAATTTATAAAAAAATATATATTTTATATTTTAATAAAGATAAAATTAAGGCCAAAGGTACAAATATGATCCTCTTCTTTGTGCTGATTCTCAAGTGAGTTCTTAATATTTTTTTTTGTCACATTAGACTCTTAATCTTTTCAAAATGACACATATAAAACCCTCTCTTTTGAATTGATGTTTAAGTGAGCCCTTAATATTTTTTTTTGTCTCATTAGACCCTTAACTTTTTCAAAATGGTACATATAAAACTCTCTGTCCATAATTTAGTATTTTTGTCAAGTAATGTTAAAAATAAAAAATTAATATCTATACATTAAAATATAATTTATAAAAATATATATATTTTATATTTTAATAAAAATAAAATATATTTTATCTTTATTTTAAAAAAAATTCAAAACCGAAGAGAGATAAAAAAAAAATATATATTTTATCTTTATTAAAATATAAAATATAATTTTTTTATAAATTATATTTTAATGTATAAGGATTAAGAAATTATTTTATATTAAATTAAATTTGTAATATTTTAATTAATTAATTTATTTTATTAACTTTAAATTTCACAAATATTAAATTTTCTCTAAATAATTTAAAAAATATTAATACAAAAATAAAAATTAATACGTAGGTACATATATATTAATTTTTTATTTTTAATATCACTTGACAAAAATCATAAATTATGAATGGAGAGTTTTATATGTATAATTTTGAAAAGATTAAGGGTCTAATGGGATAAAAAAAAATATTAAGGGCTCACTTGAGTATCAGTCCAAAGGAAAGGGTTTTATATGTACCATTTTAAACAGATTAAGAGTCTAATGGGATCAAAAAAAATATTAAGAGTTCACTTAAGTACCAGCCCAAAGGAAAGGGTCTTATTTATACCTTTTGCCTTAAAATTACTATAGTTAATTTACTTGTTATTGAAGGGTGGCAAGCCCCAATATATGTTGAGGAAGAATATACAAAAGAGTCGTAGGTTTTTTTTTTTTTTTTTTGCCAAATAAAAAAAAAAAAGTAGTAGGTGGGAATTGATGAATGGCTTGGATGAGTGGGGTAGAAGGATAGAAACTTTTCCATATTATTAAAGCTTCACATACTGGCAAGGATCATCTTGTTGGTGACTGGTAAGGTTACTTCAAATTCATTCAATGAATTTTGGGACCATTTACTTATATAAATTTTTGACCATTTATATGAAATGGGCATTCATTGTTTAGTTGTCTAATCTTTCATAATCAGTTGCAGTGGAGCCAAAAATGATTAAACAATAATTAAATTTTGAATTTTTTTTCTTTTTATTTTCTTAATCTTATATGTGTATTTCCCTGCCTTTTATTGCCTTGCTTCTCATTGCAATGGAATTGTTGCTTGAAAATTGAATGTTGATGTTTTGTTCCATATGGTTAAACAAAGTGAAGAACAGAACAATGTGCTATTTACAACAACAATGACATGTTAGGGTATATATTTGAACTAGCAACGTTATTTAATTACTAACAGTTAAAAAATCTAATTTTAATATATATTTTAATTATAATTTTAAATGATTAACTATTAAATTAATTTTAAAATGTCAATTCAATTGATATATTCTACAAATACTTAAAAATAAGTTGTTGAAAGCTTAAATATCAATCAAATCTCAATCACTAATCCAAACAAACCTTTAATTTTTGATTGAGTATATTTTGATATACAACAATTAAGGATAATTAAATACATTATGTAGAACTAATTCACTAATCCAATTTAAATAGAAAATAATTTTTTGGTTTTCTTAATTTAATGTTGATTATTATCTTATCATATATTAAAAAGAGATTGTGAATTCGAACTCTAGTCAGAGTCAAATTAAAAAAAAAATAAAAAATAGAGGAAAAGATCAATTCTTGACTTCTTGTTGTTTATTGATTGCTTTTCTTCTTGTTGTTTTCAGCAACTTTTGTCTTTGGACAATGAGTTTGTTGCCAACCATAGTAGGTGAAATTGATATTCAATCTGTTCTAGCTCTGTTTTAAAGCCAGAAGTTTGAGGTCATCAAGACTTTGGTTTCAAATACAATAAATGGAAGTTACAGAAACAATCTAAATCTTGTGCTTAGTTGATTTAAGTATAAAAAATCACATATCCCCCACTTTCGGTTTGTGGGGGTCCTCCTGAGGTATATCACATGCATGCAGCACCTTAAGGGGGGTATTCTTTTTGACCCTACCAAAGGGAACTACTTTGGGATGCTTAAAATTGTATCTGCAAATTTGCCTAATAGTTTTATGAGCTCATACTTGGAATAAGTTTTACTTACATTGAATATATATAATTTTATTTATTAAAATATATCTTTTAATTGAATAAATAAATATAAAAATCATATTAGTAAAATTTTTTTTAAAAAAAAATCTAATTCTGATTAATTATATAAGAACATGAGAATATATTTATAGTGTAGGCAAAAATTTTCCTTACCTTTTATAATCTTTAGGATCATATTGGCTTGGTAAAAGGGCTAAAGGATGTTGGGCAATAGCACCCATAAATCCTAGAATCTGAGGACTGAGATTCTCCACTTTAGTTTTTGGTGGCTTTTTCTTTTCAAGTTCTTTACCTTTGGATCAAGTTTGACTGTTGCCCACTCTGTCTTTTTGGTGGTAATCCACATGTGAGTTGCTTGCTGCCTTGCTTTTGTTCATTTTGGAAAGAGTGATTGAATAATAATGTTAATGGGGTGAAAGTTATTTTACTATTTTCATGACTCTAGATGTTTATATATACAAGCATAAAGAATTATATATAAATGTATAATATCTTAATGTGTATTTTCAGTGATAATAAATTATTTTTATATAATTTTCAATGAAAAATTAAAATATTAAATCATCTACTTATACTTAAATTTTCTTTTGATACATTATAAATTTTTTTTAAAAGGAATTGAGATTGTCAGGATTCGAACTTTTGACCTCTCCGCATTATAAGACAAACACTCAATTATATTTAAAATTTTTAAAATAGTTATGATTGCTGTAAATCATGATATTTTTTCAATTATTGATCTTTTACCTTATGAAAGAAACATTTTATTACTATTATTTGAAGGGATTATTTTTTAATAGAAAAACTTCCATATATCATCACTTGTCTAATAAGGATTAAGGCATCAAAATGGAAAATAACACCAAAAAATCAACAATGGAGTAGAGGTCTTTTATAGCTTTTCGATGTGGGAATTTATGATATGGTAAGTAGGGCATTGTTTACTATTATAATTGCTTTTTGTCCTTATTTATGAGGGGACTGATGTGTGAGGCGAGCGTGAACCCAAAGACATAGATATAGTTAGTGTTTTAAAAATCAGATCAGTGATTGAACCGGTTAAATTATCGATTTACAGTTTAATTGATCAGATTAGTTGAACTGATGGTTCGATCAGTTAGATAAAATCTCTTTATTTCTCTTTTTTTTTTCTAAATTTTTTTATCAGATTCCTATTAACAGAGATCCGATCGATTAAAACTGATTAAAAACTGATTAATATCAATCAAAACCGGTCAAAGAATGATTTAACCAAAAATTTAATTTTTTCAATAAACCAAACTGAACTAGCCAAATATTCCCGATTAAACATGCCGGTCCGATTTTTAAAACAGTAGATATAGTTACTAGCTAGTTTGAACTGGAATAATAATACAGTTTTAATAAGACAACTGGGCCCTTGTTTGACAGGAATGCTGCATATCTGCACATGCACCGACTCACTCCTTATACTATATATGAACTCACTGTCCTCAATAATCCTCATAGATTGAGAGATAAGTTTTTGCTTCACCCCAATAAATTGATCAAAAAGAAACAAAAAACAAGTGAGTAAAACATGAGTGGTATGAAAATGACTTTTGCTTTCACTTTTTTTTTTTTTTTTTACCATAATAACTTGTTTGTCCATTTTTTAAATAATTAAATAAAATTTATTGATTAGATTAATAATTATACTTCAAAATATATATCATATCAATAGAAATTAGAGTTATTTAAATGTGAAAAAATAAAAAATAAAAAATATTATTTATGAATTAAAATAAAAAATAAAATCTTATTTTAAAAATTATATTTCATTTTTAATTTTATAGTGAATCAAACATATCATTAGCGTATTCAATTAATTTTATTAATGTCTAAATGAAATAATTTGAAATAAAAAATTTTCTTCGATAAATATTATAAATTTTTATATATTATGAAAAAAAAGAAATAATTAATAGAATGGAAATTAATGTGAAGACCTATTCATTTATTGAGCCATTTGTACCATTATAGATTGGTTGAGAGAGATCCCATTGTGAATGGGGCACATGCATTTGCATGTGTAATATTTCTATATTTCTCTATGGATCAGATGGTATAGTGCCCCACTAGTCTCTGTGCAATGTCTGGACCACCAAATCATCAAGATTTTAATAATTGTATAATTAGTATCATAAACTATCCATCATTAAGTATTCAACTATATATTAATCATTTGGCAAAAAATATATATATATATATATATATATATTAATCATTATTATTGTGTATGTAGCTAATAGTACCATATATATATATATATATATATAATTAAATTATTACTGCCTCTCAAGAGATGTGAAGAAAAAAGACTTACACTAGCCACTCAAAAAATAAAATAAAGAAAAACTTACACTTTCAAGTTCAATTAATCCATTTTCAACTACCTGACTTATTTAATACTTAAAGGCTAAAGCATTTCTTGAAATTACAAAAAGATTTTATTAATTAATTATTAACTAATTAAAATTGTTCACTTGTAGATTAGTGATGTCTTTATATGTCATAGTTACTATTTAATTATGTTATTATATCATGCTTTTATGATCTTTTATATCAGAATCCAAAGAACAATCAAAGGAAAAGTGATGCAAAATTAAATTTCATCTTATTAATTTTTTCATCTCTTTTAACAGGATGAAAAGTGAGAGTTAAACTCTCAAATCATAAAAAAATTGTCATTAATTTTATAAAAAATGTTAAAGAAGAAAATTGCTCTTATTATATAATTTACAATATTATTTCGGCCTATTAAATTTTCAATAAAAAAAAAAAGTGATATAGCTAGCTAGGTTCCTTTTGCCTATAATAGGTTAATTCAAATGTAATTTGTTTTTTTTTTTCACCTAAAAAATTAATAGGGGAAAATATAAAAAACAATAAAAGCAAGAATGGAGGGGCCAAGATAATCCAAAAGCATCTTCAATTACTTTTGATTTAAGTGAGAGATAAAAAAAATTAAAAAAAAAAAAAATAGCTATCAATCAGCTTTCGCTTGATGAATTGAAGTTATCTTTATTCTTTAAACATATGATAGTGAAATTGACAATTTGAATTTCATTTAAAAGTTAATTAATTAGAAAATTTGAAAAATAACAATAATTAAACATTATCATTCTAAGAAAATTTCTACAATATACCCAAAAAAAAAAAAAAAAACAAAACAAAACAAAGAAAAATTAATTAACTAAAAGATCAAGAAACCTCAAAACTCCAGCATTTTTTTCCTATACCAATTGAGTCTTGTCAAAGATCCTGGCAGGAACAGCAAACCGAGCAGAGAAAGAGCGAGACATGTTATCAGGATCACACCACATTGAGCCTTGATCGAAATTCTGAGAATATGTATAAGGATCATATGAATAAAGCATACGACTTGTCGTTGATGACGAGCAATCAAAAAACTTCTTCTTTTCTCTCATTATTTTCCTCCATAACAATCTCCATCTTGATGTCTTCGAATAACTACTAGTACTATTACTAATACTCTCCAACACATTAAACGACGTCGCAGATGACACAATACGGTCGTATCGGCCGCTGCCGGAGTTGCACCAGCTGCTCAGTTCCATGGGTTGATGGTTCTTATAATTGGAAACTTGAAATTTTGTTTGGGTTTATAAAGAGATTTGTAAGAGCCAAGCTCTGGGTTTTATATGAACATGACAAATAAAGTGGATGGTGATTGGTGTCTCTAATTATGTCAAGTTCTATATATGGAGTTTAGTCTTAATAATTTATATATATATAAACTTTATTTTAGACATTATCACATGCCACATTTAAAGGGTAAACTTGTCATTTTGTAGGGTATACATATAATTTCCAGGATTTAATCCTTAAATTTATGTGATATGGTATTTTGACTTTTTATAAAATTAAGGCAGTCTTACAAGTTAAGAAATTAATTTTTTTTTTTTTATATATAGTATTAAATTAATTTTTTTTAATCTAATAAGAAGTAAATCATTTGCACCAAAATCAAAATATTAATACATAAGAAAAAAAATCTTATTTGCAATTTTCTCCAAATATAAAATTTTAATTTATAAAATGATAGCAAACCCTCTTATAAGAAGCAAATTCAATTCTCATAATTTATTTATGGAGGACTATCCCGCTGTTGTCTAGTTGACAATGTTTCTTCAACCTATACCTATTATATCTCAATGAATAAAAAAAAAAAAAGGAAAAGTATAATATATTATATTTTTTTGTAGAATGAAAAATATTAGGGTAAATTACTATTTAGTTCCTAAAATTTGATCAAATTAACTAATTCATTTTTATTTTTTAAAAAACTAACTAATTAGTCCCTTAATTTTTTATTTCGTCAGACTATTTAGTCCTTCCGTTCAGTTTTTATACTTTTTCTGTTAAATTTTTTAAAAAATAACTAAAATGCCCTTATATATATAATAAATATAATTTTAATTTTATTATTTAAAAATAAAAAAATTCAAATTAATTAAATTAAAGAATAATTATATAATTAAATAATAATCATTTAATTATATAATAATTATTTAATTTTATTAATATAAATATTTT
>CATKHJ010881435.1:0-12705 GCA_949750685.1 Vernicia montana
CTCAGAAGTATGACCTGAATAGTAGTTCAAAATTGAATAGATTGTTAGAATACCTTAAAGACAGATTTTGACAGTGGTCAAAAGAGAGAAAATGTTCCTTTGGATGTTGAGTGACTTCTAGTAAAAGGGTTTTGATAAAATCCTTATATTGTAAGAGTTATAATGAAAAAAGGTAGACTGTGCTCAAACTGTCCCTACATAAGGACAATACTGAATTTGGAAGTGTGCTATGAATAGTATGAAAGAAATATTGGACTGAAATTTAATATATGGCAGATTTAGATGTTAGCTTTTGGTCCCAAAAGGATTCATCTCAATTGGAGTTTTCTACAAAGAGAAATGGTAGAAACAATGCAGAAAGGTCAAGTGAAAAATATACTGAATTTTAAATGTATTTGTTACCTTTAAAAGTTTTCAAGTAAATTAGGATTCCTAATTTCTATTGCATGTTCAAGGATTTATTAAAATCTAGAATATATAGATTTGAAATAGAATGAATGAATGAATTAACACATCGAAGTGGTGATTAATCCTAAATTGTATAAAATGCTTGTAAACGTAAAAGATCGACAAAAATGCATTGCATAGGACAATCATCCCAGCCTTGTTAGGAGTCAAGTATACAAATTATTTCTCCAAGCTAATGTGAGTAGATGATATATATATATATATATATATTGTACCATCATCATGAACTTATTTTTCATATTATATTTATTACAAGATTTTCATGAAAATGGGATTTCAAGCTCTAAGTTTTCACAATTATATGTTTCATGGATTTTAAGTATAAGATTTCAAATTCTATAAATTTCAAGAATAAACATTCAAGTTTTATATTTACATGATTTTCATGAATCAAAATATTCCAAGTTCTATGTTCTCATTATTTCCAAACTTTAAGATATTTAAATTCTTAAATATATGATCTATGGGTCCAAGTAAATACATGAATGTACAAGTTAGTTGAATGAACTATTAAGTTACCATGCTCATTAGCTTACAAGAATGGAAATGCTTCTTTTTATTTATTTACTTTCATGAATTAAATATGAGAATAATGTGATAGAAAATCTCTGACTGATAGGAGTTCCATCAGGCTATGTGCACATAGTAGCTCACTTGACAGGGCTAAATTTGTTAAGGTTCCACCTAGGGGGGCCAAGTACCCTAGGGCGTAAGTACCTGATCAGTCTTGTATTTCATAATACAAGTACAGTACAAGTTCAAATTACCATGTTAACAAGTTTAAGTTACAAATTGATTTATGTCTCAATGTGAACATGGCTATATTTATTATATTATCACACTTTATTTTTACTGTCTTACTAAAGACAAGCAAGTTTTGAAATACTACTATATGTCTGCACTTATATAAACATGATGCATATTTTTATATGTAAACAATTATGTGTCACATTTGTTTCTTTAATTAAATCATATAAATTTCAAATTTCAGTTTGGTTTTCAAGTCTTTTAAAAATTATTATTAATTCATAATCGCATTTTTTTTTTGTATATACATAATATATATATATTATTTATTCACTGAGTTTTATACTCACCCCGCTCCCTTAAATTTTTCAGGTTTAAGATAAGTGCAGACAGTCTTTCTCAATCTTTCTTTCTCCATCGAGGAACCTCAAGTTAATATATAATCTACTATTTTGAAGACGTTTTATCTAGATGCTCCAATGGTGTATAGGTTTAGAGTTTAAAGTGTTAAATTGACTTTTGTATGTATGAGAGGTAAAGATATGCTTAATATAGTTAAGAATTATGTTTATATATATATATAAGATGTTAATTACCTATTCATGAATGAACATATGCTATGATTGTATAATTGAGCATAGAAAGTTCTGTGATACGATTGAATGAAGTGAGATATAAAGTTGAATATTGAAAGTGTATATTTTATGCAGGTTGTGATCTTAGGCAAGTTATGAGTTAGGGATATGTTAAATGTTAAGCTGTCATATTGTCAAATTTTATTTGAATGTATAAGTTCATGGGTTCTACAGGTGTTCGGTGGCATAATAATTATCTATACCTTAAGACTATTACGGCTTAGAAGTTGGATTGTGACAATATAGGAGAGAGAAAAATATACAATGAAAAATATGGAAGGAAAATGTAGAGAAGAGTAGAGCTAGCAAATGAGTTGGGTCAGATGGATTCAAATCACTTTGAATTTTGTCTTCTTCGGGTGAATTTGGGTCGAGTCATTTCATATTGTAGATAGATCGAGTTATGTTTAGGGTTAAGTTAAAAGGGGAGATATGATATCAAATTTTGAGTTGATTTGAAAGTTTCAAATCAATCGAATCATCCACAAACCACAATATTATTTTTCTTAAAAGAAAAAATATTTTGAAAATAACATTTTCACTTGTTATTTCAATAATAATAATAATAAGAGATAATGTTAATCGTAATATATAATTATAAATATTTAAATATTTTTTTAATTCTTAAATCTAACAGTATTAAGTACCAATCCTTTTTTTTTTTTTTATATATATATTCATTTAACATAGCAAATCAATTAGAGTAAAACATTTTTATTTATTTTTAACATAAACTTTTTTCTTAAATAACACTTATATTTAAAAAAGAGAAAAAATAAATAAAAAGATTATACTGAACTGAGTGTGTAATGATAAAAATAATTTTATAAAAAGATTATACTTAACTAAGTGTATAATGATAAAAATAATTTTTTGAGAGAAGTAAAATATTTTGTAATATCATAATATTTTTTTTAAATAATACTTAAAATTTATTTAAAAAATATTTATTATTTATAAATTTATATCAAGTCAAACAAGTATATGCTAATCAGAGCGACTATAAAAAGTCAAATGGATTTAAGTCTACTCATCAAGCTGGACAAATTAACTCGTATTATATATTCGGATTGTTAAGGTTCTAATTATTTCAAAAAGTACAGCTATTCTCACTCTTCTAAATTTATCTCACACTTCCACTATCTAATTTTAGAGCATTTAATAACATTCCAAGTTGCTTGTGTAATATTTCTTTAAAATGTCAACTTTAACCTTTTATCTCATAAGTAAATTTTAATTTTTTTTTACTTGCAATTAATTTTTTTTTTCAAATAAAACAAATAAAAATTTAATTTTTATGATATAAGTAATCATATCCCAAAATTTATGAATTTATTTATAGTTTTATAAATTTTTTTAAAAAATATGCTAGATATTCAATTGATAAAAATAATAAAAAAAAAATCTGTTATTTGTTTTATCAATAATACAAAAAAATTCATTCAAATGAATTATGAAATATTGTTACACTATATTTTATATTTGGAAACAAATTTTATACTCTCAAACTTCTTAAATATATATATATATATATATTTTATTTCTGTTTGAATTTGTTATATCATCCTTATATTAACTGTTATACTTTCATTATATTATAATTTAATTAATTTTGAGAAAAAAATATAAAAGTATTTCACATTTTTACATTTTTGGATATGTGAATTTTTTTTAACAAAATAGAGTTTGAAGTTTGCTCCGTTAACACTTTAAGCTCCACTGTTTAACACCATTAATTAATGCTGATCAGGCATAGTCAATACTGACATGATGCTGATGTTAATACTGGTATGATGCTGACGTTGCACTTATGAATCTCACTTCTAGCCACTAGGATAAAAAAAGTAGAGCTATAAGTGTCATGTCGACGTCACATCAATATTATTATGTCATATCAGTAGTAGCTACGCATTGATTAACAGTATTAAAAATGTGAACCTTAAAGTGTTAACGGAATAAATTTCATACCTTATTTTGTTAAAAAAAAATTCAGACTTAAAAGTATAAAAAGATCAAACTACATGATATTTTTTTATATTCTCTTATATTATTGCTACATGGAAATGCATCATTGTTTATTATTATTTTTAAATAATTTTATTATTTATTCAGTTAGATGTATTATCTTTATGGTAAATATTTTTTATCAATAGAAATATATGTTTTTGCATATTAAAAAAATTATCTATAGAAATATGCAAAAATAAACATAAATCAATTGAAATAAAATTCTACTGTAAAATTATATGGTAAAAATAAACGCATACAAAATTGTTGTTAGCAGCTCTTTAGCCTTATTCTCTTTTATTCTTTTTATTTTCCTAAATATCTTTAGTTTTCCCCTACTTTCCTAATTTGTTTCTGCTCTTTTATTTGTTAAAACTGACAAGTGCTAATCAATAAAATGGAATGACATGAGAAAAGTAGCTTGCGTGCATTTATCCGATTGAAATTCTCCTGAGTCCTACATATCAGGTTTTTTCAATATATGAAGCTTTAACAATGAGCTGGAAAAGAGAAAATTTTCACTTGTTCAAAAATTTGACTTCTGTACAAACACATTTCACTTAGAACACTAACGACAAAAAGGATCTTGATCTAGCTTCCAGCGCTCCACCAAATTTAATCTGTTATTGTCCCCGGCTGGACTCAACAAATGAATTCAGTCAATATAAATATACTAACAAGATACATCAAGCACATTAACTATTTTCATAATTTTTACTTCACCAGGACATCTTTTTCATCACTTTCAAGTATTCCATGAAACAAAAACAAACATATACATATATGGGTATTCCATGAAAGTTAATGGTAGCATCTAAACAAATTCATGTCAAGTAAGCTTAAATATAACTTGTAGCCACACAACATGAGATTATCAAATTTCAATCCTGTAGAAGCATAAGCATGCTTGCTTTACATTTTGCAAATCGCAGAAAACATCAAGTTTATAGCCAAGTAAAACTATAGCATACCGCCAATAATAAGCATATAAGAAAGTTTACTTTTTGAATAATTGCCTTTGATGAATCAAGAAAACCCTATCCTATTAAAGACAAAATGATCAATTAAAAAGTAACAGCAAAGAGACAAAGTTATATGAAACCTTCTCCTTAGACTTAAGATATCTTGTTCCTTTTCTCCAACTTAGCAAACCGTCTATTCAAGGTTCCACACAACCATCACTGGTCCTGTTCTCAATAGGATTAGTGTTTTTCTAATCCCACATATTAAATAGTCCTTTTGTGTCCATATTGTAATATTAACTTGTACATCTCATATTTGGAAAAAAGATATAACAAAAATAATAGACAAAGATCATCATCCTATAAAAAACAAATATTATATTATGGACTCACCCAAATGTCTGATGGTTATTTTGGATCAATTGCCATGGGAGTAATTCTCCTCTTGGCTGGCTTATTTGAAATGGGAGTACTAACTGAGCTTTGTGAAGTCTGCTTCCCATCATTCTTCTCTACTTCTGTTTTTTTGCTATTTGCTGCTATGGAATCATCATCTGCTGGTATTTCAATCACTATATCCTCTGGTTTCTCAATATTAGGGTTTTTATTCTCACAAACCGTGTCTTTCTTGTGTTCTACAACGGATTGAAACAGATTGTTTAAGAAAAGGGTCCAAAGCAAGGAAGAAACTTGATGCACAAATGAGACCAATACAAATGAATAAATAAAAGCAAACCTGGTAAGGAGACAGGTGATCCCAGTTCATTGATTTCAAATTCTACCAAAGTACAGTAACCATCTTGAGAAGACACGGCCAAATACTGGGCATTGGATGACCTTAGAGCAATAAATAGTGCCCAAGATTCAAATTAATAGATTATTACAAAGTGAACGTCCAAAAGAATTTGACATTGAAGTAGGAAAATAATGCATGAGAACTAAGGCTTTCAGGCTATATTAGATTTAGGGAGAAGAATGTGCAGGCATACACCCTGTTCCACTTCTGTTCAAGCTGTAAACAGCCAAATGATAATGACTTCAATCTTGCAAATTGCATTTTATAGTCTACTGAAATTTTGTTGCACACAACATTTACAACAGAAAAAAAAAATACGGATTGAGCATTATCCAGAAGCACTTCATTCTGCTGCTATCAGGGTTGAGCTTGGGTAGGGAAGGAGAAGAAGAGGCTTATACAAGTACCTTTCAATCCACTATTTTCTGAGTTTTATTTTTAAAATTCTTAGGAGGGCGAATATAGTCCATAAATGATATGGAATAAAATGGTTTCCACTAGCCGATTCATTTTGCAAAACGACCTCTATAAATCAGACACAAACTTACCATGCAATGTCAGTTATGGCCGCATAGTGAAGACCAGCCAAGATCACTATTGGAGGAGCATCTTCTGTGTCATATATATACAATGAGTTTAAAGTTGCCACTGCAAAAATTAGGCGGTAAGGAAGCTTGAAGAACCCAGCTGCATGAGTCAATAAAAACATTTAGCTTGCCAGTGACCATCACACTTTTCCTCTGCTATAATACATTCAACAAAAATGACAGATAGGATACCTGAGTGTAAGCCCCTAAGGCTAAAAGCCATGGGACAAAAGCGAACTGCTACAACAGGTTTACTGGCACCAGGGAGCAATAAAGCAGGCCTACATATCATAAAAATAGAAAATTAAATGCAAGATAGAAAATAAATATATTTTAGTATATATATATATATAGGAAACAAAAAATCATAGTAAGGAATTATGTTGACTCATGCATTGATAAAGTCTTGATACATGATAGACAGGAAATCTTGACTTTGCACTTTGCAGGATGTCATACAAAGAAAGAACAAGTTCTAGAGAATTTCTTGCCTTGAAAAATCCTTTCTGGAAAAAACATAAGCAGTATTTACCGTGTCTGAAGCAGGTGAAATTTTGTAAGAACCTGCAATGCCAAATTTGTTTTATGAACATAAATAACATCAAAAGGTAAATATAGTCACAGAAAATACACTGCCATATATAGAAAAAAATGCAAAAGCTTATGAGTCCATTTTAGGTTTTGTTTTTTTACTTTTTTCGAATGATGACTCCGTTTTAGGTTATGACAACATAACCAGACAACAATAGGTAATTTATAGTACTGAGATACAATGTCAACATACTTGCAACTTGTCACCCAACCATCTGGGAAATGAAATGAAGTGAAGCAAATAAGAAGAGGAAATTGACCTCTATGCAATCACATCAAACAAGTTCATATAGCATATGCTCAACATTTAACACACTTCCATGCAATCACATTGCAAATCCTAGCAATCTCACCATAAAAGCAAGATACCGATCAGAATAACGTAGTTTCGCGAGTAAAAGTATTAATGCATGGCAAGTAGTTGAAGCTCTTGGTCCTGAGATGCAAATATCATATTAAAGCTGTTCTCAAGATCTCAACTATACAATTTTGCAACCAGAAATAGGAAAAAGGTTCAATTTTTGGGAAGGACCACAACCATCTTCCCAAGAAAGGTAAAGCTAGAGCCTAAGCCCAAAGATGATACCAGCTACAATACTTCCCATGAAAAGAGGATAAGAAAAAGGTGTATGATAAAGCATTTAAATTAAACATGCGCTTAGGCCCTACCTGCTGGCACCAGTAAAAATGATCCATCAGGTGACCATGCTAATCTTCGGAAGAAAGATGGCAATGTTTCATCATGAAAAAGATGGTTTTTTGAAGACTGCATCAGAAACATGCATTTGGCTTATATTATGTAGCAAATCCATCTACATTCTGCAGAAAATGAAGATAATCGTGCTACTCTCTGACCTTAGAATCATCCATTGGCTGCTGCTCTGCCTTTGTAATGACATGCTGACAAACATAACTTGTCTTCTGAACACCTTTTGTTTTTGTCTGAGGCTTATTGACATAAACTCTGCAAGTTCTATCTGAACTAAGAGAAGCAACAAACTTGGTCAATGGATCCCAAGCCACTCCTTGAACATAGTGGAAATGACCATCCAATATCTGATGCACAGAACCTGAAGGAAAGAGACAAGGAATCAGAAAATTAATAATGAAAACATTCTAACCACTATGTACTATAGTCTTTTGTTGTCTTTCTTGCCTTTGTTAACATCCCATATGATGCAAGAATTATCAACTGATCCGGAGACCAAAAACGCGCTATTTGAAGACCACTGCAGGTCCAGCACATCTTTGCGGTGAAATCTGGTCCGAAAGAAAATGATAATAGAAAAAATGAAAATCAAGAAAAATTATACAAATTCATATTGCACATTTTGATAGACAAAATATGCCCAAGAGTCATGAGTTAGACCAGGTAACAAATGAATTCTGACCTAAAGCGTGGCCCTAGATCAAGCCAATCTCATTGTTGACTTTATAATTTTGATCTCCACAACAGAAGTTGTTTCAATTTACTGAATAATGATTTCATTCTATTATTCCTCTCAATCAGTATGGCAGATTAATTCAGAGGACGAACATGTCAAAATGTCAATTCAAGTTTAGGCTGAAATCAAAATGATAAATGATAAATTTCAGCATGATCCAGATTTGACCCTTCAAACCAACAGGCCCAAAGCTGATTATCACATGGCCCAGTCCAGAATGCATGTAGCAACTTAAGAATGTATTCACAGGACAGCACTTACAATAAGTTCTTGAGAACTTTCCATGTTTGGCCTGTTTCTGTAGAATGTAACTTGCATATGATCAGCTCTCCCCCTGCAGAGGAATTGTATTTTAAGAATATATTAGCTAAATTGCCTAGATAAGTAAGTCAGAGCATTGTTTGGTAATATTTTATATTGAAAGACAAACAGCTGCTATGACTGAAGTCATACCATCAGCACCAGAGGCAAGTAGATCTCCTGCATAGAAGGAAGAGCAATATTACTTCAAATGAAGATAGAAAAGGAGCAATAATAAAAATTAAGAGAGCCTGATTTCAGATTTTTTTTTTATAAAAGTCGCAGTGAGACAGCAATTTGTGTAGATATACTAGAGAAATAGTAAGTATACAATCAGAATACAGAATGATGACAACTTGAGCTTAACAGCAGGTGAAGCAGAGAAGTAAAAAAATTTGTGAAACTGAAAAAACCACATACTAGATGCAAGAGTGATTGGTGAAAAACCCCATTTATAATTTTAAAAAAATTACACATAAGCTTTCAGCATTCAAATATCAAAACATATTCCCAACACTTAAACACCTTGTGCAGGCATCCCACCTTGTACCAGTATGATGATCATGCCCATCAGCTTTTGCAAACAAATAACAGGTTTTACATCCATTAATAATTACAAGCTGAGAGAGTGAAGGAGAAAGGAGTTGAGGATCAGTATTTGTTTTACCTGATGGTGAAAAACGAAGAGCATTGACAGCAGAACCATGGTAGGAAATACTATTTTGATAAGAAGCTGTTGGGATTTTCTTCTGTGCTTCACCTGAATTTATTAACCAAAGCTGAAAGTTCCACCACAGAAAAACTAACAATTAGTCTAGCTTCAACTTATTAGACTATGAAAGGAAATGCTATATTAATTTCAGAAGTTTGAACTCCATGCAACCAAATTATTGAATCATTTTACTTTATGTTTGGAACAAATGAATATGGAATTCATTTTGATATTGTTTGCTATAAATCTATATTTAATTCATTTCATTTGCTAATGAATTTCATTAAAAAATTCATTTATAAATGAATTTTCATGTTTGGATTAACTATGGAATTCATGCAAATATGTAGCTTTAGTAGCTTATACCCCTTCTTAAGTTTAGAATTCATTTGCAAATTCCATCAATTTTGGTAGAATTTGGTTCAAGTATAAACAATTCCATAGAATTAAAAATATAGAATTTTAAATGAATTTTCATTTAAACCAAACACAAAAATGTGAATTTGTAAATGAATTCTATAAAAATTTTATGGAATTCAATATATACCAAACAAGTTCTTCATTTCATTTGCATATGAATTTCATTAATAATATTCATTTGTAAATAAATTTCTATATTTAGTATCCTACGTACTAAATATAAAATTCATTTGCCTTTTTTCACTAATTTTAGTTTAGAATTTATTAGCAATTTCTACCTAATTTTTTAGAATATGTCTCAACGATAACTATTTCCATAAAATTAAAGATGTAGAATTCCAAATTAATTTTCATAAATATCAAACATATCAAGTTTTAATTTAATAGGAACCTCAAATTTTAAAAATGAAAATGGAAATACTTGTTACATTTCAAGAAAAAAATCCAACAAAAATAGATTCTTAATTTTCGTAAAAAAATAAAATAAAATAAAATCCAATCCGGCCCTCAAATTCGCACAAGCAAGCAAAATTAAAGCACGAATCCTAATAGAAATTTTAATTTTAAAGTACCTTGATGTCGAAATCGGCGCCGCCGGTGGCGAGGAGACCGGAGATCGGGTGAAAGTCTAGGGTTAGAACAGGTTTTGTTCCGTGCCAATTGATCTGCACTGTTCCTCCCTTCATTTCTTTCCTTTCCCTTTTTCTTATCAAATCCTATCTTGCTTGTTTGGTTTCTAGGAAACTCCAGGAAAATTTTTAAGAATTATTTAAGAGTATGAGTAAGGAAGGAGAGGGATATGCGGCGTTGGCGGGCGCCTGCTGCTTTGATTTGGCGGGAAATGACAAAAGGAGTTGATAACAGTGAATTTATGTTTGCTTAGTCTGTTGAACCTACGGGCCCGGCCTTTAACCAGGCCGGCCTGGTCCTAAATCTATTATCTAAACGAAAACCCATTTAACAATTAAAATCCACAATCCTATATTTTTATTTTCACCTATATATAAATAAGGAATTTTTACACAAATACCTATAAAAAAAAATTTACAAAATGTTGTAAATCGGCTTATTAACAAATAATATAAAACAATAAAGTAAAGAGAAGAAAAATATATAGAGAGAAAAGGGGTTCCAAACTCTTTTTATTAGATTAACTCTAGTTTCCTTATATAGAAGAATAGTTAGGTTTTAGTATATACAATATTACTGAAATAATCTTATACTATAATCTCTCTAAAGTATATACTAAAGAATGTTTAAGTAATATCCACATATTATAATTTATTTATAACATTTCCCCTTAGATATTACTTGCGCCATGAATATGCCTCGTTAAAAATTTGCTAGAAAATCCAATGGGAAAAAAATATAGCTAAGGATAGGGATGGCAATGGGGTGGGGAATCCCCGTTCCCCACGGGGATTTGCCCCGAACGAGGCGGGGATTCCCCGATTTTTCTCCCCATGGGGACGGGGATGGGAGATATTCCTTACCCGTTAGTGGGGACGGGGCGGGGATGGGGAGTATATTCCCCACCTCGTGGGAATCCCCGTCCCCGTCCCCGTGGGGACCCGTTAATATAATTACATCATTATCCCTAAAATAATTAATATATTACTTAGTTACCCTTTATATATATAAACACATTTTTTAGGGTTTCTAATTCTATCAATCACTATTTGTAATTCTCACATCAGTTATATCATGACAACCCTAAAGACTAAAGAATTTTAGATTAGATTCTCTTGTGGCCATCAATTCGATTCTATTTGGAAAGGTAACAATAATAATTTCTTCTTGTACTTTATTTATTAATTTTTTTTGCCTGAGAATTCTTCTTGTACTTCAAATGGACTGTTCTATTAATGGACTGCAAATGAGAAGCGCAAGCAGAGGTAACATGATTTAGTTAACGGTGAATAAGTTTGTAGGTTTAGCACAGTTTATATTTATAGGAATTTTATAATAGTGAATGAGATTTGGAATATGCCTTTGATAAGAAACAAACAATACAATCGGTAACTAATATGAATTTTTTTTAGGAAATAATATGAATTGTTGATAGTATGTATTTATAGGAAATCATTTAACCCTAATAACAATTAATAGGGAATTTAGTTTTTTTTATTTTTTTATATCAATTAGCCGTAAATTAACTTAAACAAAATATTAATAAGTAATTTTAATTGAAAGAATCTTTAAAAAATTTGGGAATTAACCACCGCAGACAATTGCAATTAGTTTTGCAATTCTCTACTATTCCCAATTTTCCTAAAATACTACCTCTTTATTTCAGGATTATATATATATTGAATTTTAGAAGTGGAATTAAATTTACCAAAAAAAAGAAATGTTTTCACTAAGCATTTCATTCAATATTTTGAAAAGAAATCTTTTACCTGCCATAAAGTCATTTACTTTCACCAAACTTTTTGCTCTTCATTATTTATTAAACTTGGAACAATTTAATTCCATGAGCTTTTTCATTATTATAATACATGCTCCTGTGTTCCATAATCTAGAATTCTTATATCAAATTTCTGCTGTCTTTGTTATTCATCACATTCAAGTCTCTATTTTTTCTATAAAATTTCTATCATTTGCATCACACGACAATAAACAAACTTAGAAATTTGAATATCAAAATTACTGAAATTCTTGTGTACTACTTACATGGGATTGACTGATTTGCAGCCACATTTATAACATAAGTAGTATGAAAATAGGAATATTTGTAGGAAACAAATATGCAATTACACAAATGAAGTTGCAACAATCAATTTAATTTGTTTTAATGAGTCCTAATACATGTAATCTAATGTAAATTAATATTGAACTTACCAGTGTGTAAAGCTCCTTAACATCATTGTGAAATGGTGTTCCAGTTAGAGCCCATCTATATGCAGTCTACATATAGATGCTCCCTAGCATGTAATCATTACATGCTTATAACTTTGTTAGAAATAATTAATAAATCTAAATTATTTTTATAACTTTGTTTCTTATATTGCTCATGCTAAACTTTTTTTTTTTTT
>CATKHJ010881454.1:0-11744 GCA_949750685.1 Vernicia montana
CAAAGTCCAAGTTTGAGTTCGAGTCTGAGTCTGTCATTCTTGTATTCTTCTTCTACTTTGTACTATCTTCTCCTTTGTAATAAAACATTTATGTTATTTGTGCACTCTTATTTTTCCATCTTTATTGTTTAATCTAAAGTAGTTGTGTCTAAAAAAAAAAAAAGAATAAATAAAGATAAAAAATCAATGAATTTTGGCAAACATTTACATTTCACCATGAAATCCACCATGAATTGGGAGAATCAAAACTTGAGATGTTTCTTGTGCCCGCATCAACAGCCGCTTCACCAGCTCCCAACTAAAGGATAATTGAGATAATAGAAAAAACCAAGTGGTGTTCTCTTTAGTTGGAGCATGCGAAGCTAAAAGCAATCCAATGAAGTTACCCATTGCACTGTCGGATAATCAAACAGCGAACCTCAACAAGGGGCAACAACCTCAAAAAAGACCTGATATCCCTACAAAGTTTCTCTCTAGACCAAGAAATTCAATGGAATGGTCTAGACAAAGGTCAAAGCCCCAAGACGAAGGAAAGCATTAGTCCAAATCATGGTGGAATAATTTTTTTAAATGCCAAAATTCATTGATTAGCTCGCTAAGTTGAAAACCCGAAAGGGCGGCTTAGGCAGAAATTAAAGCAAGCTCGTCGAGTTGAAAACCTGAAAGGGTGGCTCGGGTAAAAGTTGGAGCTAAAAGGAAAAAGAGTCATCTTAGTCAAATCATTCTGTCTCTTATGTCCTTATCTCACATTAAGGGCATATCTTCTTAAATCATCATCCTCCAGCTGATCCCTCATTAGGGGCTCACCTTCCGAATTATCTTCTATTAATCGGTCATGGACATGTCTTCCATGTCATCTTTTGTCAATCCGTCATTTTGCCCTTATCATTCAGTAAGGGCATATCCTTCCTGTCATCCGTCATGTCGCCCTTATCATTCATTAAAGGTATATTCTTCAAGTCGCCTGTCACGTCTTTTAGCTCAAAAAGCTAAATGGTTCCTATCATCCATCCAAGGAGCACGTCTTCTGAGTCATTGTCCAAAATCAATCCAGTGTCTCCCCAAGAGTCCCGTCACTCTAAGAGTCTTTTCAGTCTCAAACAATAAGAAGGTTGTGCTTGTCTTCTCCATATATCTTGCTACGATAGCAAAATCATACAACCTCCCCAACACTTTTTCAAAAGGTCCAAACCTACTAAGTCTGACTCATAAGGTGGTACCTCACCTTTCCTATCCATCCCATTGAGGCCGGTTGACAAAGGGCTATTGATCTTAAACTCTTGCAAGGCCAGAGCTCCTTAGCTAAAACCCCAATCAGACATGCCTCCCAGAGCTCATCATCTCAAACTCCTTAGCAAATTATGCCATCCTTCCAAGCTCAAGCCTCCTTGGCAAATCATACTATCCTTCTAAATGTAAGCCTCTTTGTCAAATCATACTATCCCTCTATATCCAAGCTTCCTTGGCAAATCATCTAATCACTAAGGTCCAAGTCTCTCAAGACTCATGATCCATGAAGTCCAGTTTCCTTGGCAAAGCCAAAATCGAGCTATGACTCCCAAGACCTATCATCCTCAAGCTGGTTAAAAATGGGGCCCGAACTAGTCAAAGTCGATCCCATGACATAACATCCTTCTAAAACCAAGCCTCCTTGGAAAATCATATCATTCCTAAAGTCCAACTCCTTTGGACAAGCAAAATTAAAAGGCTAAACCAATTGGTCAAATCACCTCCAAAAGCCATGTCCAGGGCAGACTCTTAACAGATGGGTCACACAGAGCCTTCCCACCAAATCTTCTCCTACCTAATCTTCTTCGAAGAAAAACCTGACCAAACCTTCCAGAATAACCTTCCAGAGCCAAACCTGACCGAGCCTTCAAAAGGCCAAACCTGACCTTCCAGAATGATCTTCTTCGAGGCCACACCTGACCGAGTCTTCCAAAGCTAAACCTGACTAAGCCCTCTAAGATAACCTTTCTAGGCCACACCTGACTGAGCCTTCCAAGCAATAACCTTCTCCCAAGCTGAACCCGATTGAACCTCCCAAGATAACCTTCTAGGCCATCCCTAACTAAGCCTTTCAAGCAATAACCTTTCGGGCCACACCTGACTAAGCCTTTCAAGATGACCTTCTAAGCCAAACCTAACCGAGCCTTTCCTACCTAATCTCCTCTAAGGCCAAAACCTGACCGAGCCTTCCAAGATAACCTCCTAAGCCATACCTGACCTAGCCTTCCAAGAATGACCTCCTCCAAGGCCAAAACCTGACCTAGCCTTGACTTCTTCCTAAAGCCGAATAACCGAGCCACTTTTCATCATCCTTCCAAAATGGGGGCACCCTCTCTCCCAAAAGATTAGCACTCTTATACCAAGTTGACCCTTCACAGGTTTAAGATATCTAATTCATAATTTTTGCATAGTCAGATGCATTTTACACTAAACAGGTCGCTAATCAGAGCTCCCGAATCAAGACGGATTATAAATCTGAATTCCGTTAATCAAAACGGATCATAAATCCAAATTCCTGAATCAAGAAGTCATAGGGTCCTTCACTTAAATTAATCAAATCTCAAAAATTAGACCCATCCTAGGATAGCCTTAGGATCCATACCTAAAATCTGAATTAGGTTTTCAACTTTAAAATCAAACCTATCCTAGGATAGCCTTAAGATCTATACCTTAAATCTAAATTAGGTTTTTCCTTCTATAATCAGACTCATCCTAAGATAGTCTTAGGATCCAAACCTTAAATCTAAATTAGGTTTTCCCTTCTATAATCAGACTCATCCTAAGATAGCCTTAGGATTCATACGTTAAATCTAAATTAGGTTTTCCCTTCTATAATCATACCCATCCTAGGATAGCCTTAGGATCCATACCTTAAATATGAATTAGGTTTTCCCTTCTATAATCAGACCCATCCTAGGATAGCCTTAGGATATTTTACCCAAGCAGACTGGGAATATCATTTTCATTCCAGATTTTCCAAAACAGATCCGGGAATATCACTTCATCCACCCATAAATGTCTAGCAATGATCACCTAAATATCCCTTTGGTTCCTTTTTTCCATTCCTTTTTCTCAGGTTCACTATCATCAGAATCGCCTTACAGATAAGACAATTCTGATGAGGGGGCAGCTGTGAACCCTTAATTTTGTACCCTCCAGTATGCATTTGAACCCTAGAGGCACCTAGGCTCGGTAAACAGACCTCCGGAAGCTGAAATCGCCAAAAATTGCCAAAATCTCAAAAATCGAGAATCTAGGCCTCGGGACCCATCCCTCAAGCCTCTAAATCATCCTTAGATTATTCGGGATTGAATATGGAGAACAACGCAACTGAAATCGCAAAAAATAGAGTGGAAACAGGTCAAAACGGTGAAAATCAGCGAAACCTGGTGTCGAAGACCAATCGGTGACCGCACAAGGGCCATTGGTGACCGCACAAGGGCTGTGCGGTTTCGCACAGACCTTGTGTGGTTTAAAATGCCTTCTGTGTGGTCATGGTGTGTTCTGTACGATCAGGTTAGGCTCATGTGCCGTCCAGAAAGGCTCCTATGTGGTTTTTCACTACAGATTCGTTTTCCCACATTGGAAAACATGAAAAACTTTCCTAGCTTCTCTACCTATATAAACTTACCCCCCCCCCCCCAAACTCACTTCCACACTAAGAGCTTGCTCACACATCCCTTGGCTTGCTTGATTAGCCTTTACATCAAGCGAGCCATAACCCTAAGCTTGGTCCGAAAGGAACAAGCTCCCTATTTTCTTTTATTTCTTGCTTTGCTATTACTCCTTGCTTTGCAAAGTGAGATCGAATTACGACTTCCCGAGTCTACCCACCGAGTCAAAGGTTCCCCGCCGTCCGAGGCAAGTCCGCCGCTGACCGAGACAAGTCTCTGCCGTCCCAAAGTCACTCAAGCGCAAGGTAAGCTTCTTTTCCTTTCTCTTTTCATTTTATTTATTTATTTATTTTATTTTTCTTAGTTAGTTAATTAAATTAGTTTATCTAGGTTGTTAGTTAATCAAAATCTGAAATAATTAATCCAACTTAGTAAATCAATTAAGTTAACTAATTAATCAACCCTCCTTTTAATCAATCAATCTGAAACATGATAAGAGGCTCAGACTAAAAAAAAACCCCTTTGCAAGAAGGGAGAACTACGTAAATTTTAATTCCCATTCAAAGGGATACGTAGGCATGCTTGTCTAAAGCATCAAATCCAATTAAAATAAACTTTCCTCCTCTTTCACCTTCTTCACATAGTTTAGTTTTGATGTTTTCATTTATTCCTTTATTACTTCTGTTATTTCCTTTATTGCTTTAATTTAATTCATGCATTGTATAATTGTTCATGCATTATAATTGTTCATGAATCCATTTTAAGCCATTGTGTATTAAATTTGCCAAACCAATTAAATGAACCGAAAACCTAGTTCCCGAATCCTCTTTGGTAATCGAGGACTAGTGCACTTTTCCATTGAAATATAATTAGAGCCAAAAATGGGTTTTTCCTTAAATTTTTTCAAATAAAATAAAATTAAGGTAGCGACTCCCAATACACTTTTTCAAAATCAACCAATCCGAACCTGAGGGTTCCATCGTGAGACCAAATCCGAATGAGCATTTTGATCCCCTCTAGCGGATCAGACCGATGCTCGGGCGAGGCCTCACTAACACATTGGTAGGTCAATTAAGAATTGCTTCCACTTTTGTTGGGTCCACTTGTAATCCTTCCTTGTTGACTACAGACCCCAAAAATCACACACACACACATTAAGCCAAAATTCACACTTGGAAAGTTTAGCATACAACTGCTGCTTTCAAAGTTTGCAACACAAAGCGAAGGTGCTCTTCTTGACTCTTCGAATACACCAAAATATCATCAATGAACATAACAAACTTGTCCAAGAATGGTTTGAAGACTCGATTCATCAATTCCATAAAAGCAAATGGTGCATTTGTCAACCCAAATGGCAACACTAAGAACTCATAATGTCCATATATGGTCTGAAATGTTGTCCTGCTCACATATTCCTTTCGGATTCTCAACTGGTGGTAACCCGATCTAATTCTATATTTGAGAAGTGGCTTGCACATTGCAACTGATCAAACAAGTCATTAATCCGAGGAAGTGGATACTTATTCCGAATGGTGACCTTGTTAAGTTGTCTATAATCGATACATAATCGCATAAACCCATCCTTTTTCTTAACAAACAACATTGGTACACCCCGAGGCGAACTAATAGGTCGAATAAACCATTTATCCAATATGTCTTGCAACTGCATCTTCAGTTCTTTCTATTCAGTTGGTGCCATGTGATACGGTTGTATGGAAATCAGATTAGTCATCGGTAGCACTTCAATATTGAATTCAATCTCCCTTTCGGGTGGCAAACCCGATAATTCTTTAGGGAACACATCCAAAAATTCACTAACAATAGGAATCTTCTCCACACCCTTCGCCTCAACATCAAAGTTTCTAACATGTGCCAAATACCATTGGAATCCCTTCCTTAGAAGTCTTTGCGCACCAATAGCAGAAATCAAGTTATAAGGAGCTTCACTTATTTCCCTTTGATACTCAAACTCCTCACCCGAAGGTGGTCTAAACACAATCTTCTTATTGAAATAATCAATAAAGAAATAACTCTTAACCAACCAATCCATTCCCAATATCACATCAAATTCTAACACATGCAACTTTATCAAATCTACCTTTAACTTTCTCCCAGCTATACTCGCAATGCAAAAAGGAAACATATTCTGCACTTCTATATCTTTCTCTAAAGGAGTAGAAACAACCAAAGGATTCTCAAGCAATTCACATAACATATGAAGTTTCTTAGCAAAGCATGAAGAAACAAAAGAATGAGTTGCTCCATAATCAAACAATACTCTTGCATCAACAGCTTGTATAGAGAGAATACGTGTGACAAATGTGTTGGAAACTTGTGCCTTATACTGTACTAAAGCAAACACTCTTCCTCTACCTCTACCTATAGGAGCCTGTCCAAAAGTCTGTCCGAAAACTCTACTAGTATCAGTACCTCTACCACTAAATCCTCAGCCTGTTGGTGCCTCACTAAAACTTGCTCTCTCCATCTGAATTGTGGACTGAGAAGTCTAGGGTCTAGGTGCTGATCTCCATGGACAATTCTTCACATAGTGTCCTTGTTGTCCATAACTGAAGCAAGCACCCATTTCCACATAGCACTGACTTTTATGTGGTTTCCCACATGTAGGGCATAAAGGAGTAAAAGTCCTGGTTGGTGTAGAATTAGCTACACTGTAGCTCTCTTGATAAGTCGATCTAGTAAGATTCTATCTCAACTGAGATCTTCCTTGTTGACTTCTAGGATTACCCGATGGTTGTTGGGTTACATCCATACTCTTCACCCCACCATCACTCTTGTTCTGCCTAAAGGAGGTCTCAACTCTAGCTTTCTTCTTTTGTTCCCTAGTTGCCTTGACTTTCATATCTCGATTCTCTATTATCCTTGCTTTGTCCACAACTTCAAAATAAGAATCAAACTTATGTGCAGCTAATACTCTGAACAATATTGGTACCAAACCCTTCCTGAACCGCTGAATTTGAGAAGCTTCATCTGGTACAAGTGCTAGAGCAAATTTGCTCAATCGTCAGAATTTCTTGTCATACTCTGAAACAGTCATATTAGGAGTTTGTTCCAATCTCTTAAACTCCCTAGCTCTAGCTTCCCTCACACTTTCTAGCAAAAATTCATTGATAACAAGTTCCTTGAATCTTTCCCAACCGATCTCATCATTGTCCCTAAGCAAATCGGCAATGATTCCCCTGAACCAATCTTTGGCATCCCCTTTCATAAGATACTCGACAAATTCAATTGCCCTTCTATCAAGAACCCTCAAGATCCGAACCCTGTCGTCCATATCCTCAATAAAATCTGTAGGGTCCAACTCACCTCTATACTCTAGAGGTTTCAACTTCAGGAACTTCTTATAGTTAACCTCTTCCACTTGAGGTACAATTTGTGGCTAAGGAGGAGCCATAAAATAAGGAACAATAGGAGCAGTAGGAGGTTTAGGTTGTTGACTCTGTTGGGTAACCAACTCTATCAACATCTCATAGTTTCTATGAAGTTGGTCCAACCTCTATGCCACCGCTGCCACATCAACTGGAGGTGTAGGAGGAGGAACATCATTATCCCCCGCTCTACTAATCGAACCCTCAATATCATTTTATGCAACCCTTGTAGGATGACCTCATCCTCTATCTCGGCCACGTATAGGAGGCATCTTGATATTGATAAGAGGAAACACAAGAGACTCAGACTCATAACACAATGGTATTCGCTACTCTAGCTCAAGGAAGACATAACCATGACGAAATGAATTTCTATGCTCTATAGTTTTTCTATACATGCATACCTTAAATTATAACACTTACAATATAATCTATAACATTAAACCTATGCTTTGATACCACTTTGTCACACCCCAACTCCATAAGTCTGATGGTCCTAGGGCGTGGGTAGGTTTAAGACTACCAACCACCCGTAGAACCATCTAAACAAATAACCTAGATCTACAATCATTAAGCTTTACAATAAAACTTAAATAATAATCTCAAAGCAATAATCATCTTTCATAATAATTAACCATACTAACATTCGATACATAACAATTCCAATGTTCTTTATGGATCAAGGATCAAACATAAACGATCATCCATAATGAACAACGGCAGCACAATACATTAAAGACTATCCAAAAGAATCATTCTATCTATGATAAAACCCTCAACAGTATACTACAGAGTGACTATAAAATGAAGCATCCACATTGTTACAATACATATCAATATATAAGTCCAAAATTATACATCACAAATAACTTCTTGTGGAGAATGGATCAAAAAGCTCTATCACTCACAAATCTATCCTCCTCAACTCTAGCAACTGAAATACACAATTGAAGAAGGGTAAGCCTTCAACTTAATGAGATTATAAAGTATATTTATACCTGTGGATTTCTCAAAAGATAGCATTAAGAAATTCAACAATTGAATATTAATGGGAATAACAATTATCAATATGGGTTATAACAATAACGATAATGTGCCTAAAAGGAATGACACCAAATCAAATCAAATTTCAATAGAACAATAACAAACGGTCAATCAAATTGGAATACAAATGGGCGGGACGAAACCACCATCCCCATGAGCATCCATAACATTCATTAAGGGAAGTAACTTTTCCATTTTTAACTCATACTTGGCCAAGTATACACCTAAAGCATATAGTCCTCTTTAGGTAGAACATTGACATATTGGACTCTATCAGTTGAGTTGCCGATGCACACTATCTAATGGTTTATCTTCCATTAGTAGAGGCGTTCTATTATCATATGATTTAGTTAGGTAAAGGTTGGTAGATATAATATCAATGAACAAATAGCCTAAATGGCCTTCAATTCAATGAAAGAATTTCAATAATTCAACATCATGAATCAATTTGCTATTTAAGACTAAAAGCAATGATAATGAACAAGGAAAGAATTTTTAATTCATTCTTTGGCATAGGTAGTTCACATGCATATATATATTTCATAACTCACCTTAAAAGAAATTAAGCTCCAATCCAAACTCAAACACTCTATCCTGGTTGAAAATCCTCAATAACTTGCCCTAAACAATAATGGCCAAACAAAAATCAATCTAGAGCTCACAAACACTAAACCTAGAGTTGAATTCTCCAATCTAAAGAAAGAATAACTTATTCCCAAAAAAAAAATCAAATTTTTAGGGTTCACAACAAAGTAACCTATCAACTTATCAAAGGTAATAAATACCTTTAATAACTTTTATCTAACTTAATAAAGATGTTACAATAATTATTAACAAATTCCAAAAGAAATATAAAGATTAGACACTCACCTCAAATGTCTCATTCAAATCAAATCCAAATATTTCCAAGAAATTAAGAAGAAATCCACTTAGATCTTGAGTATCCTTTAATTTTCTTGAGCATAATTAATGAATCTTAACCTTAGGTGAGCATTTATGGAGCTTTGGTAGGGTTTGGGGGCTGGTAGAACTGAAATAAATGAAGATAGATCTGATTTCTCAATTTGGGGCTATTGCTGTTCTTTTATAATTTTCGATCTTGAACGAGCATTCGTCCTTAATTCCAGAAATAATACTATTCATACAGAGGTGTTTTGAACAAAGGTTCACAAATATGAACGAGCGTTCAACTCCTTTGAAAGATCGTTCAGCCAAATTTCAAAATTTGCTACTGTTCACACAAAAATATTTAGAACGAGCATTCAACCTTATGAATGAGCGTTCAAGCTTGTAACAGTCCAAAAACTTCATTTCTTCTTACTCCCAATTCCCCAAACTCATTTCAACACAAACAACACATCCATAGTTCAACATCAATAATGAAACTCAAAACAATCTATATATAAATCAAATCTCAAGGAACATATATACAATACACATTGTATACATAACTCATACATACATAGGTAAAGCATATACATAGTAACACAAATCTTGGGTGTTACACCTTGCATCCCTGTTTTTGTGATTTTAAATATTAATTGTTATGTAGCATATCATCTTAATCGTAACAAAGAATCTCTGCAATAGTGGCACACTGACATGGTCTTTACTATAATCACACAGATATGTCTACACCACTAACGTGACTGTAATTTAAAACCTTGAATAAAACAAAAAATGGATAGGGAATCATATCATGGAAATGCTATCTGTCATGGAGCTGCTATATTGGCTAATGGCTATAAGTTCTTTATATGGTGAAATCTTTTGGTACTTAAAAGATGTTTGTTTTCTCAAAATTGTCATCTCTGCCAATTTATTCTTCATTGTATTTTTGCTTGCTTTGATGTTTTCTGAGTTGCAGCTACTATTTATCTATTCTTTGGTTTTTAATGCTTGTCTATTAGTCTTTCTGCAAGATACACATCATCAATTTTTAGTCAAAAACTACCCATGGTGTTGGCACCAATAAAATGGATAGTTGAATGTTATTGTCCTGTATGAAGATAATAAACAAGGATAAGGCGGGTGAAGTGGTGATTGCACTTGGTTTTCCATAATAAATATATGGTGGGATTGCTGAACTTCTTCAAAATGTTCCTTTTCACGAAAACTAAAAACTTTAGTTAGTAGAGGTTTATGCTCTACTTTGGCTTTTGAGAAACTTTGCTATTTTATGGGATAATTGATAATGTTCTCAATTCCTATTTTGTATATTTCTGATTTTGCTCATGAATTGTGATTTGTGAACTGCCTTCTATTGTTGAATGTATTCTATCAATTCAAGTGACTTCTGGTGAACTTCATTTGACTAATAATTTGGCAGCAAAAACTTTCCACCTACACCTATAAAATGGATCATTGAATGTTCATTGGGTATCTATCAGTCTTTTTTTGTTTTTTAGGAATATATCCACACTATTTTTGGTTGTCTCCTCCATATAGTCATCGCCTTCGACTTATCATTTAAACACCATCCAAAGCACCAAATAAAAGTGACCAACAAGAAGGCTGACTAAGTTTTTTTTTTTAAAAAAAAATCAAACATCCAAATTGGAATAACTATGCACATTAATTAGCCTTTTAGTTGTCCCATAAAAAATATAAAGAGAGCTTGCTCATGTTTCAATGGATTCAAACTACCCTTTTGTATTCTTTTTCTTTTCTAACATCTATTGATAACAATATTAGTGGACATATGCATTATAAAGAGATGACAATATCAGTGTACATAGTATCTCCAAGAAAGAAAATGGATAGAGATGAAAACTCCATAGATTTGCATTTGAAACCTTCTTATGATTATGGTGTAATACTTAATATAAAAAGGAAGAAAGTTGCACAAGATTTCGACTTGAATGTAATAACTGATCGAGGTTTTGATTTGAATAAATTTCATAATGAAGAAGAAGAAGCTTTTGGAAAAAAAAAAGAAGTCCAGCAAGTAGTTAGGGAAATGTTAAAATTTTATCTTCCCAACTTCTACTAAGAATATCATATAGCTTTTTTGTAGCTGAAGAACTCTTGCAATTCAATAAAAATTTATCTTTATTTACTTCTGATTTGTATTAATTCAATATACATATATCATATAGTTCCTTTTTAATTCATGACATCTTCAAATAGTCAAGTCACCATAAACATAAATGAAAAATTGTAAGGTGGGAATCATTATTTGCTTTGATGCTGAGCAATTCAAATGAAGGTTTCATTTGTCCAAATCCTTATAACAGTGAGGATCACTTTAATTAATGGAAAATAAAATGCACATGGCTTTTCTACAAATCTAATCTAGTCTAGCAAAATGAATGACTATAATATGTTTTGAGAAATGGCATTTCAAGTTATATGTTCTCTATATTATTTTAGTAAAGTTCGAACATACCTAAATCAATGTCACAACATTCCTTTCAACAAGTATGTATTTCTTTGAAATGATGTAATTGTGAGGCCTCGCCCGAACGCCCCTCCCCTCGCTCGTGGGAAGATTGGATTGTCTTAAGGAAAGGCGAGAGCGATTTTTAAGGGAGGTTAAGGAACGAGTTTCGGTGCTCACGATTGGAAGCGGCTATCGCCTCGAAAAATTGATTTGATTTTGAAAAGGATTCGAGAGTCGCCACCCTAATTTATTTTAAATGGGAAAATTAAGGAAAAACCCAATTTGACTCCAATTTTATTAATCTTTTGA